>JAQFYM010000145.1:0-113148 GCA_034694785.1 Agrenia bidenticulata | reverse complement strand
ACTACTGTACAGCAAGCACTGACCTTTCCGTTTCTAGCTAGAGGACCGTTTTAACACGGGCCTTGGAGTTACTAGTACAACATAATCTCTGCTTGCATTTTATTGCTGCAATAAAATTGTTCAAAATTAGTAAACCAGCTGTGTATCAAATGTTTTTTCAATGTTTTATTTTATTTAATGTTCAAACCTTGCCAGTTTTGTTAAAGTAATTATCAACCTTAGAAATGTTATTTTTAATGCTTTTAGAGGTTCTAGTACTAATTAGCATCAAATTTGGTAGAGACATTGGGTTTGGGTCCATGATGAGGGATTTTTTTAATCCAATTTATTTTCTAATATTACATTTAATTAAGAGCTATGTAAACAACGGGTCATTAGTCTACTATCTAAAATATAATCAGCTGATATTGTTATTATGTAAGCCTACACAATGCACAACAGTTAAAAACACACGATACTTCATGTATTTGTAGCTGAAACAATTAAGCTCGTTACTGAACCCTAACCTAGCTTTTTGGGGTTTGCTGACAATTTAAATTATAATTTCTTGGGCACTCAATTAATAAATTTAAACCGACAGTACTTACAGTTACCAAATTATAAACTTCAAGTTTAATCATGCGTTGCGTGCGGTGTCTAAAAGTTAGTGAGAAATCTATCTCAAATCCCAGGATTCACACATCAATTCACAACGACCTTTCTTGACAAAAGGATTTCAAACACAAAATACGATCTATTTCCACAGACAACAGAGCCAAGCAACATTTTGTGAAGGAAACGGAGGTCAAGAATTCCGTGGATTTCGATGGAAGGTGTTAATGAGTTGTATTTTGTACTCTCCTTTTTATTCTTGAAATTTTGCGTCAAGAATTAAGTCATCACAGAAAACATACAAAACTAGGTTAAAGGCTTCATAATCAATGTATTTACTTTCAACAATCGAAATTGTTGACCATTTCCCCATAAAATATCCACGAAAGGTTGCATCTGACAGGCTGACGGCCGTGAGATAAATTTAATAAACTTATTATTGCAGTAGTTCAAGAAAATGTCAACACTTGGGTTATTCACTGGTTGTGATTGCAGTAAGGTTTCAAAAGTATCGGGTTATCAATGCTAAAAAAATGCTTATTAGAAACAGTTAAATTTCCTGATATTTTATTCGTTTGAAATCTTAAGTAATTTAATTGCAGGATACAGTATTTTTTTGTATTACAAAGTTAAACAAACAACTTTTAACTGCTGAAAGTACACACTTAAATTTTTGTTTAAAAATTTAATGATAGGGCATCTAACGTGTATACAATCATCAGATTTAGATTTATAATCCCATTATTATACAGTTTATATGTGATTTTTTTATAACATTGAATTTTCCATACACAGATCAAGATCAGAAAAGGACGGTTAAGATCCCAAGTAAGCTCGATCCTTTAACAATACAACATTGAACTCAAATTGAAATTGAATTTAAACGTGCGGCAAAAAAAATTACGATTTTCACATAGGTCTCAGTGGAAATTACAGAAATACTTAACTTTTCCCTAATAGTGTGCCTGTTTTATTTGCACAGAATTTGGGGAAATTCCATAGGGTTCTGGAATGTTTATACAACCGGAATGTTTATTTAAAATTACTACTTCACACATCCTAACAGTTTGCAAATACATTGGAGTTTTACCTGCTGAAAAATTAGATCCAACCGCTCCACTCCCATAATTTATCCAAGGAATTTGATGAGAAAAAATTGCCTGCTACAGTTTTAGGAACATTATTAAGGAAGCTGACATGAGACTAGTCGGGTTAGAATTCAAAATGCTTACGTCCCCCGGTGTTCAATTCAAAACGTCAGAAATCGTTATAATCGCGTTAACAGTTCTATTCTCTACAGCTTCCTCAATTAATGAAGGTTTTCCGGAGGACATCAGCTCCTCCCCCACCATCTTCGAAACTAATGTGTAAGACTTCAAATATAACGAATAAAATTCATATTGTATCATTTTGTATATTAAGCAAGTAATAATGTAATGTGGTCCGTCTCATGAAATAAATAATAATAATAATAATAATAAATAAATAATCAACGATTGATTTCCATTTCCATACAGACTGCCACAGGATGAGAATGGGAACTTACTTAGCCGGTACATGGCCACGGTAGGTAATGGACACATTGCCACCACCGTTTATACCGACATCATTTTCATGAACGGGCTGTACAACGGTTTCAAAGGAGAGAGTCACAGAGCGATAATTCCTTCGAGGAATAACATTCGAGTTAGTGTCGATGAGAAGCTGGAGGCAAATATTTCTGGACACTCTTATGCTTTGGATGTGGAAAAGGGTCGGTTAATTCGTTTAAATATTCATTTTTGGTCTTCTTAATTTGTGCTATGCAAGTTCATGGATATGTAAGTAGGAATTTTTCTCGAGAGATTCACTGTCAAGAATTACCAAGTTGAGCTACGGACTTTTGCTCATAGGTTCTACCATAAGATTTTTGTCAACCAAATTGCATTTAAATCGATCAATTCAGGAGGTATTCTCATTACTGATCTACTCACTATGTTAGTCACAACGTTTAATTTTCTTTAATGGATGGTAAACTTTTAATTTTAGCAGCATCTGATCAGTTACAACTGAAACTTACCTCAAGTCCTGCAAATCAGTCGATTGCGGTTGATATTGATTTTGACATCGAAACAGGATTTGAGTCTAGCTGGCCTTCAAAATATACATGTGGAAAAACTAAACAAGTAGAAGACCCAAGATATCAAAATTCCAATCCGACAATTTGCATAATTTATTCTGATGTAACAAGTTACTATTAATTCTTAAAATAAGTCTATATCATTGCGATACTGTAACTTTATAAATCTGTATAATTTTCAAGATTCCAGACAAGATTCATGCAAAAGACGGGGCGATTTTTACATTTTTTGCCGCTTATGATCGAACTCTTCAAGGAGCTTCCGGAGACTTCAATGCTGGTAATTTTTTGCGTTTTAAGTGTTCACTAAAATTACATGCCAATTCCTTGACCCTCAGTGGCAACGCTGGTAACAAATGGGAAGCACGAGGAAATCTACTTAAAGCACATCACAGCTTGGCAACAAGTATGGAACGACGGAAGGATTGAGGTTGAAGGGAACCTGGGACTATCTAAAGTAATCTACGGATGTTTGTACTACATCCTTACATCATTACCCGTAGTATCCGACACCTACTCTCGAGTCGGTCAGTTTTATGGAATAAGCCCAGGTGGATTGTCCTATGGATCTGCATTAACAGATTTCCAAGGTTTAGATCTTCAATCAACCATATTAATACTACAATATACAATAATAAATACATCAATTTAAGTTTTATACTTTCTAGGGCATTCTTTTTGGGACACTGAAATTTGGGTTTATCCGGTAGTCGCCTACTTCTACCCTTTCTTGGCACAAGAAATCCTCAACTACCGTCTCTTCTCAGCCAAAGCCGGTATGGAACGAGCAAAAGAGACTGGCTATGGGGGAATTCGGTTTGGATGGGAAAGTGCGGCCACAGGGGCAGAGGTCACCCCTGAATGTTGCACGGAGACGAGGGATTATCAACTTCATGTAACTGGAGATGTTGCTTTTGCCATACGACAATATATTGCTATAACCAGGGACTTCGAATGGTTGAAGGATACCCAGCCGAATGGGATTATTAATGGGTGTGGGCTTGTCAGAGGAATCGCTGAGTTTTGGATTAGCAAAGCCAATTTCAATAAAACCACAAAAAAATTTGATATTAATGGTATGTCCACAAATTACCTGAAATTTCCAAGTTCATAAGTAAACTCAGAAATCCTTTTCATTATTTCGAGTTGTAAATAATGTTTAAATCTTTATATTAGCTGTAATGCCCCCGGATGCAGATCATCATTCAGTAAATAATAACGGATTTACTAATGTCGTCGCAGCGTATGCTATTTTCTTTGCCAAGTAAGAGGAAATTCTAATTCAAAATAACAAGAATCTACCAATTATAGTTTATTCTTAATGACAGTCGAATAATATCTTTCAGGTATGTAGAATGCCTATGTACGACCATGAGTATGGAGCCAGTACCCCAGGAATGGGTCAACATTGCCAAGTCCTTAACATTCCTCTACGATTCCGAATTGAATTACCACCCCGAGTTTGAAGGGTACAATCCAGGGGATTTGATAAAACAGGCAGACGTGGTGCTCCTAGGATTTCCATTGATGTACCAAATGGATCCAGAAACGAGAAAGAATGACATAAATATTTATGAGAAGGCAACGAGACAAAACGGCCCTGCGATGACCTGGGCGATGCATACTGTTGGGATTTTGGAATTTGATGAGGTTGACAGGGCTGAAGCTGTGTTCAACCGCAGTTACCAATCATACATGCGGGAGCCTTACAAAGTAAGTTGACAAATATTAAGGCAACCCAGAAAATAATCCTTGGGTTTGTCACGGGTGGCAGTGGTAGGGTGACATTTTTTCTCGTAGTTCGTTGCAATAGTAATGGAGCGAGAAAAAATCTCACGGAATCATTTCGGCTCTTGTAAAAACTACGTCGTTAGTCGTTTTTTTATACTCACTGTCTCAGGAATGAAGCATCAATTTGTAATCTGGTGGGTCTTAACTACTGATTAGCGACCCAGATCATGAATGAACCATTATAGTTATAATGGAATGTAGATTTTTAAATTCTGAAATAGAAATTTATCATTAGATTTGGACAGAAGCACAACCGCCGACTTTAAGCGCGGTCAACTACATGACGGGAATGGGTGGATTTCTCCAAGCAGTCATAAGTGGTTATGGGGGTTACCGACTGTATCCTGAGAAATTGGTTTTTAATAAACCACGTCTCCTTCCAAACTCTAAGAGTTTGAAGTTTGTCGGTAATTCATTAAATTGCCCTTAATTAATTCGATGCCAATAAATTAGTTCATTATAATACGTATGGCGCTTTAAATTACAGGTTTAGACTTCTTGGAGAATGAGTTCGAAGTTTTAATCGAGCCCAACACCATCAAAATCATCTTGACCGGGAGCTCTTCGAAATATTTTCTTACTGTTGAAAACGGCAACGACTCGTTCACCTTTGGTAAGAATTTGAAAATAATTCACCCCAGAAATTTAAAAGCCTTTTTAACTATCCATCTGTTCACAGTTAACGGCCGAAGTGAAGTAACTCTGTCAAACTCTGACCCTTCCAACCCAATCTCGTTCACAATCACTGCAACCCCATCAAATTGCCCACTTCCGGATGACAAAATAAATATACCTTACGAAGGGAACTCTGGTCAGGATGGAACTTTTATGAAACGAGTTCATTTGTTGCTTTCTTTTTTTCTTGTGATTTTACAGAATATAATCCTCTAAATTTTAAATATACAGTAAAAAGCTTGTTCTAATCAGAATGACGTTTATAGCAAATCTAAGTCCCCGAAAAGCTATGTTTGTGAAAATGTACACGTAGGAATTCCTACATTACTCAGACACTGAATTTGGTCATCATGGCGAGTTTCATAAAATTGGTCACTTATCAGATCTACGTTCCTATATTTGTTCATTTTATCACATTCTTCCTTAGACACTGCTGTTTTAGTCCACATGATATCTTCTGTAAGTTTGAAATTTAAAAATAGATGAATGAATGTCATTGAATTAAATATTTGGAGTAATTTGCGTTCACTTTTGAAATAAAAACTTACGAAATTCCCAATTGGTACACCTAAACCCCGAAGCTTCATCAGTTTTCAGAGTAACGGTTTCGAAAATCCCATTGGTTTCCACAAGCTGTAATGCAGCACAAAGAGCCGCTGAGTCCAGACCGTTTAGTAAAATATTTTCATGCAAGACACTCCTCCTTCGACGAACTTCGAATGTGTCTAATGACTTTGACTCGTCTGAGCAGCCGGGATAGCTTGTGTCCTTCAGAGGAACCCAGAATGAACAATCGGGGTCAAAGCCGCCTGATGCTGTGCCCTCTTTTAATATTTTATACATTACCAATACATAAGTTACAGAAAACTCATCAATTAAAAATCAGGATCTACAATGACTTCTTACCACAGGGCTGCAGCACCCACTTGAGACAATTAATATCAAGGGAGTTGTCCTCTGGTCCAAAGGTTCCCTCATTTCGGGTAATGTCGATGTAGGCGAACTTGGGCAGATTCCCACTGTGGTCAATGTCATCCGTCATTTGCATACACAGTGAAATCGCTGCATCACTTGATACTGTGATACCAAGAGAAATTGATTTTTTGGAATTTCTTTCTAAAAGCAGCTCCTCCATCGTTGGATCCCGCTCTGTTGTCGATACTTCCAAAGTTAACTCCGACATATTCCCTGTGAATACCAGACTAGTTTATTGACAACCAATTCGTATACCTTACACAAACCATGAACTGGTAAAATTAAGACATTTAAAATTCTCTTATGCTTGAAGAATGTGGATAAAAATTATGGGAATTATGTATCCTTGCAAAACGTAAAAGTAAAATCCTTACAGTTTTGACTACTTGGATGAAAAAAAGAAGATAGAATAAGTGCACAAGAAAGTAGCGATAACAGTTCTCCCATTTTAGATGAAAACCAATTCCAATATTAAAAATTGCGTCAAAAAAGATTGTGTTATGAAATTCCGTATTAGGTTATATAAATGATCACAAATGATTGAAATTTCCAAATTTTGAATTAGAAATTAAAAGTGAAATTTCGATTAAATTTAATTTGTAAATAAACCCGAAGAATAGACCCGACCGGCAGGACAATGCAAACCGTATCTAAACAATGTTTATTTATTACCTAATATCATATCCACATTTACATGCTACCAATGCGTCTCCGTATATCGTCTTCCCTTCCATTCTCATTGTCTCAAAGGAAAGCTGTAGAATTACAAATGAGCATAATAAATAAAATAAAATTATATTCAATCACATAAAACTACGAATCCTTGAAGTTATGAACTCTTTACAAATCCTCCTAACCCTCTTGGTTTCGATTTCGAAATCGGTAAGGGGCTTTTTATTTATTTTTTCCAACCTGATGTTCCCCTTGGGATGAGAAGATCGGACTATTTTTTCACGGCTTTGACAAAGAAGCTTATTAGCATATTTTGTGATAGGGACAAAGGGTGAGTCGAATTATTATGCGATGTCCGTGCCCTGTCCTTTTTCAATTCTGTAGGGAGGGAGGGCCGGTTGTTCTATTATGCTATTTATCCCGGGTCTTTTGTCTAGGATTCGGGCTTGAAAAAATCGGGTTAAGGTTAGAGAGTGCCGGTTTGGGACCTTTTCAATCTGTTTATCTTAAATCTCATTGAGAGTCTGAGTTTAGATTCCTTATTATAATATGCAGATCTTATTGTCTATGATCTTGGCTATTCTTGAAGTATAGTTTTGACAGATGAGAGAGTACTTTATATGTACATTAGGGGGATTATTACTTCAAGCGTTTGATGTCCAAAATATTCACGTTTGAGGAATATTTATTTAATTAAAATAAAACAAATAAATATTCAAATCATTATGAATGTGAGTTCAATATCCGAAATAATATCCGAAATAAATTATTCGAACCCCATGAATTAGCTTTTATCTCCACTGGCACATTCGTAGAATTTTGTGATGAATTTCATACTGAACTAGAATCTCATCTTTTAAGGCATTACGTAGGTTTTGTAGATTTTCATAAAACTGCAAAACCACTGGACACTTTTCAAGTACACAAATACTTTTTATTATTGGTTCTAAGGTGAAGATACGCATGATATGTGTCAATCATTGGTTATAACAAAACTAAGCGTCTTATTTTTTAAAGTAAAACATGAACACATGAAAAATTAATTAAAATTACAATCTACAATAAGTTAAAATTATTTGCTAGAATCTCTTAGAATATTCATTTGTCGAATAATAAATACCTCATCAATTTCATCGAATTGAACCCGATCGGCAATCGAGCATAAAAAATAACGAGAGCAAATTTAAGAGACCATAAAAACTTAATTTCACCAAGGTCCAGGCTAGCCGTTAATGTTCATATTACTCAAGCTGAATATTTCTTAGAAGAGCTGAAAAACCAGAAGCCCAATGACAAAGAAGATTCATCAAATGAGACTATTTTGCTCCAAGATTATGTGCATTGTGTCTGGTGGAACAATTTTTTTAGACATGACGGCAGAAAAAGTGTCAAGTTTCAGAAATTTGTCTCCACCTATACATTCTCAAGTATTATTAACATGTTTCATCCTTCCTAACAATCCTAACTATATGCCACACGTACGTATATAGCTTCTTGACGAAACGAACCGACGGTAGCCGTCATCAGCAATGGTAAACAGTTTTCTTCTCATCTCATTATTTATGAATTTGATCACGCAGTCAGTGTCAGTGAGATTCTCCGTAATATTTAATGCTCGTCAACGGAGCTCTGTAACGGATAATACATCACATGGTAATAGCAGAGCATCTGCACAATACAGTTTGGCATTGTACTAATATTCGTCCGAAGATGAACATCGGAATTAAAGCAAGGTGGTTCCGTATTATTAAAACTCTTAAAAAGCCCTTAACTACTCGTTGTAGGTTGGAACATGGAAGGGTTTCATCCTCACATGTTGTTCCATCGTTTATGTTTATGATGGTTGACTGGTAAAAGGCGAGTTGATTTCTGTCTCTCCAGGTCTGGAGATCTGCTGTATTCTTTTAATATTCCAAGGGCTTTATGTTAATGGCAGTAGGGATGAATGGAAGAGAGATTGAATTTCATTTTTCTTTCATCTGAAACACGTACGACGGAGAATTTAGTTATCAAGACTATAAATAGTATTCAGTCCAATGTCCAACGCTGAAAGTGTATAGCTGAGAAATTCATTGTAAAATTGGTATTGACCAGCGACTAGGAGGATCGAAAATACTATTTGATCAACAGTTCATTTATGGCACAATAATTTTTTCTTGGATAAGTATGGATAAGCGTGTGAGGTACACTAATTAAAATAACTGAACTTTGTAGACAAGGAAGATTTAAAAGAATTATTCCGTTAGTAACTAAAATTTATCAAGTCGAGAAATTAATATGGCAGCAAAATACGTTAAGATACAAACTACATTTAAAATTAAACGGAACAGTGATGCTTGAAAGAGAAAAAACAATTGAAAAAATTGTAAACCGTATATTACTATTATAAATTATAAACATGTCTTTGTGTCCATCGAAAAAAGCTGGATTGGATTTCTTGGTTTTACTGAAGGCATTTCTATTTTTTGCACACCAAACTGCTACATAGTATACGGAAGGGAGAAACAACTATTACTGAAACTGTTTGAAAATCCCAAGGAAATAAGAGTAAACGTGTTGTCATAATTTCTTGAAACTTAATCCGCCCTTGAACTTGTGAACTGTCATTTATTTATGTCATTTTATCTCTGAAATACTAAGCAATGCCGAATGTTTGATTAATATATGCTTCTAAATGTAACACTACATGATTTAAAAAACTTATTAAAAGGTACGCTTTAAACGTTCTGTATTAATCTTAATGACCCTGTAATGTTTCCGGTCTTACTAATTTCAGTATCTCACTTGTTATCATGTTAACATTAAGTAAATAAGAATCTTCAAACAAAGCCGGATTGATAATTGATCCTCATGTGGTTATAAACAAGAAGGAATCATTTCTCATAAAATTCCAAGGACTCTTTAGCAGCTAACTACTTCTACCCTTAATCCTCCTCAACTCAATCCTTAGGGTCGTGTATCGACCCCGAAGCACAGAAGGCCAAACCTGACACCTTGGAGAGAAAGCCTTATTCCCGAAAACTTGTTATTCCACAATTTGAAAAATGCTAACGTATTTCCTACCAAATCTCTTAACTAATTTTTCATCATTCCAAACAGCAACCCTGGCTGGACTTTTTCCCTTCCAACGACCAGAAATCTCCACCACCACCGGTCCCTTCCAGTTCCATACCCAATACATATCCAACAACAATCCAAATCCAACAAATAAATCCAAAGAACATCCCCTTCTTCCTTCCTTCCCTATTTATTCTCACTGTGTATAACATTTCATAGAAAATAAAATCGGTACAAGAATAGTTAAGCCCCTCCGACCACCACCGTCCAAATTGAACTACCGATGGAGCCGAGTGTCCCATTTCCCTTATTTATTTTTTGTCTTCTATTGAGTTCACATCAAGTTCTGCCCTTCGTAAATGACCGTACCAAGGTACGTTCATATGGATACTATATAGCTTAGTACCTATAGTATTTCATACTGCTCATCATTCCTGTATTTTTCTCTATGAAATATAATTTCCTTGAGCACGAAGGGAATCCCAATGTACCTTATGAGGTTATACAACTAACTACCCACACACCTTCGTGGGACATGGACTGAGAGAGTTGAAAAAAATCCCAAGGGTTCGTTCAGTACCAGAGACCAGTGGTGGTGGCAGTACCATCATTTCATAAGGGAGGAATGGCAATGTACGATAATATAATATGGGAGCTAAAAACACTACCTTGAAATAGCTAGAATTATGAATTAGGACTAGGAGCTACCCTAGCCAAAACCAATTGAACAAAACCTATTCTCCCTTCTAACTTTAGTTTGGAGAACAAAAAGCAGCCCCTACCCCTACGGCTCCTCTGTCCTATACAACTCCATCCACGATAATAGAGAAAATATACCATTTAATATAAGCTTTTCGAACAATAATATTCATTACAAACGGATCCAAAACCCTTATGTATCCAGCCTAAGATTTTTAGAGTCCGCACAACATCCCTCTCTGTACTGCATAATCTATAAAGACTTTACGAGCTATAGGGAACATCTAGGTGGTTGAGTATTTCGTATTTAATTTGGAACTAGTGTCTAATACTACAACCCCCTCGTATTCTCGGCAATGGCCAAGCTGTAATTGCGAGCTTTGTCAGATGTTCCTCAACAATTAGGTCATACCGGAATTCTGAGAATAATAGCTGGCCTTCAGTCACTCTTAAGCTCTCTGTGGATATGGAGAGTCCCTTTGTTTTGATGAAATGTACGGAATATACGAATAAATACGAATTACATCAGAATTTTTTTGTCAACACGCTTCGCTTCCCTCGGCTCGTATTATTATTATTATTTTGTGCTACACAATCAGTAAGCTATACGGCATGGCCAGGGAATCTAATGGCAGCCCTTTATGTCCATCAAGCCTCGATAGTTTAGAGCAGCTGCTAAAGGTCCAGTTTTTTTTTAACTCTTTCAGTAATTTCGTCTCTCCCTCAGACAGTGTGTACGCATATATGCAGAATAGTAAACTACGTAAAACGTGGTGATTACACACGTGAGGGGATATTAGCCAACTTTTCGTTCCTCTGTTCTCTGTTGCAGGAAACTATTGGCGACGATTGCATTGCATGTCCCTTTTGTATCTAATGTTCTTCTGAGGAGGTCCTTGTGCCAGGCGACTTAAACATCATTTTTAAGAATTTCCGGCATTTATGAAGAAGCTGTTTCCTAGTATAAGGAAATTTGAAAAAATCCGTTACCAAACCTATGCTTATGCTGTATGAAAGAAAAGCTTCAAATCCAATCTATAACCATACAGAACTAGACTGTCTGAGACATAAAAAAGAGCCGAGAGGTTGCTTAAAAAGTGGCCCAAACAAAGAGACATAAGATTATCCCCGCGCTTCATACCTCATTTCAAGATCAACATCATCTTGATTCTTGATCAACACCCAAGATGATGAACGAATCCGCATCTCCTCAAACTATCATCCCTTCACCCTTCGGGTCTTTATACCCATCATCTCTCATACTCTAGATTCAACACACACATAGAAGAAACAGCAGGAGCAGCCTTAGCCGTCGAGGATTTTAAGCTATCCATCTGCTTGTAAAAACCAAGCCGGCTTTTTATTTCAAAATCAACCGTTATGCCCCAAGTATTAGTTATTCCACACTAAGGATCGGTACATACGAGTACATTCTGTCCCGACGATGAGAATCTCTTTGTGTTTACCACGTTCTACCCTTACCAATAATATTATACCAGATACAGAGAGATATCTAATATCGAACATGAACAATCTACAACCTTACAACCCTCTGAAACATCTCATATCTCATCATGCTCAAAAATACTCTATTCTCTATAGAAAATAAATGCTCTGAAGGTTGACATCTGAACTGAACCTCAACCGTCCATCGCCGTGTCCGACCCACGGAAGAACGCTTGGAGACTGGGAGCTCAGCTTCAGCATCTCTGTGAACAATGCTACTATAGAAGAACCATCCATACTATTTCCCTTATGTATCTCCACTCGTAGGGTTCCCTTCTAGTCACAGAGTCATAAACAAGTGAAAAATAATATAGAGAACTAATAAATGAGCCCGTAGGACACCCGACTACCTAACAAACGCTATCTCTCTAGTAATATGGTAGTGGTATACACTATTCTGTGTAGTGCTAAATGTATTTAACATTGAATTGGAAATACATGGGATGATAATACCCGACCCGATGGATAGTTAGGAAATGTTGAATAAGACCGACCCCTTTCACTCTTCAAAAAAGTTTGGCTTTGGAGTTTTCCGAGGCTTGGCTTGGTTCGGTAGCTTGGGTTTGGGCTTCATTTCACCTACCACCACCACCAAGGCTTGGTCCGTTATCAACTACCTCTTGGAAAACCTACTACCCACACGTACAGTTAGATATTTCCTTTTTGAAATATAATTTAAAAATAAATCCTCTTAGGGAACTTTTACTTTTGTACAATTAATAATTATTTTTAGCAACCAAAGCCAAGGGTCAACCCTTTTGGGTATTATCTAAAGAGTTTTGCAAGTATCCTTTCCCCATATACCGTTTCACGGAGGAGACTATTAATAATTAAGGTCCTTAGGTATTAACGTGATTCGTCATGGGTTAGTTTGGGATTTTGAGATTATATATAATGGTCCGGGCTGGTGAGGGTCAGTTGAGTTTCGGATTTGCTCCAATACGGACTTACCCACTAGTACTTGTTAGGGAACTTGTCTTGCAGTTTTGAGCTGATTAAAGCCAAAGATTTTAGGAATTTTTAGAATACGATTCAATAGAAATACAGGTTGGTGAAAGCTGTTGGAGGGATCTTGAGACATGGACTTCTTGAGGATCAGTAAGCTGTAGTAAGTAGCCGGTTGGATTGGATCGAGTTCTTTGTTCTTGAAGATTCTTGAGAGGACTCCCTCGTCTTGATCGTGATCTTGAGGATTGGATTCATTGGGATTTATAATGGGGACCTTTGGAATTAATAAGGATTTCGTGGATATGGACAATGGACATCGATACTGCTACGGCAATCCGCTGATTTATTTGAGTGGGTAGATGAATCATCGAACAAAGACTCGGATTTCCTTTGGGATTTTAATTCCTCAGGGTTTCCAGAAACTTTGCTTCGGATTTTGAAACTCTAGCACCAAATGAAATCAGTGCTTGGCCTAGCTTGAGTTCAACGGACAATATTTGAGCTGATTATCATCCCATCAATCATGGCGTCTTCAAATAGTTCAGCCTCCAGTCAATCTGCTTTCCCGTCAAGACTTTCCGCAACTGACTGAAGGAGGTTTAGCAGTTAGTGGTATTTTTATTTATTTTTTTAATTTTTATTTTTTTACTGAAAATCCGCATTTAAGGAAAAAATTCCTTGCATATTTCATTGCCTAGATCATTTTCTTAACTGTAAGTATATTATTTTAAATTTAAATCGATTACTTACTACTTTATGCATTTCAATATTTGAAAAATCATTAAGTTCACATAACAATTTAGGGTCCATAAGAATTAAGGGTAAAATATATTTACTTTCACTACAATTTAAAATAGTATTATTAGAAATTAGAATGCATTGTGTTTCTTATTTCTACCAGTTTACTAATTTCTAAGCTATGATTTGTTGCTCTGGATTTTACTAAGATAAATATCGGACAGTTTAGGTATCGTGTACAGTTAAGATGCATGAGCTTCTAGCGTTATTAATAATTAAATCCTGTAAACAACAGTTCTCTCTAACCAAAAGTGCAAGTCGGCTGTAGGTATTTTTAAAATCTAACCGCCTCACGTTGAATGACATTTGATAGTAGTCCTCATCCCTTGAGTGAAAAAAGGTAATCCCAACTGACAACTCCCAATCCAACCACTCTACCCCCATTATCAATAACATTAGTAGTCGAGTGTGAAATTCCAAAAAAATAACACTTTAGAATCACGAAACCTTGAAACTTTAGTATCCCTGAAATCCTGACCCAAGCCAATCAGACAGAAAAACAGAGGACTGGCCCTTTGTAACAAAATAAGGAAGAGAATTAAGGCTCTATTTGTATTTCAGTAAGTAAGCCCTTATAATCAAGCATTGTATGCTACCCTTTTCAAACCTCAACAATTTGAAGGGAAAGGTTCCGTTAGAATTTGAGGGAAAAGGGCTTCTTACCACTTGTCCTTCAGAAAATAAGGTCATTTTACTAAGAAATCCTTGAAAACACAACCCTTGAAGCCCTTCCGATCCACCTTGTAGTCCATTTCATTTGTACCCTCACATCACACCTATTACTTATTACATTCCGAAGACCATAATTCATTCAACCTACATCTTTGGTTATGCTGCTGTTACCGATTTAAAAAAAATCACTTTCATTCCTTCCATACAACAACAATGATGTCCATGTCCATGCCGTTTGTAACTAAACCATGCTGCAAATACAAAGCTCAGTAAAGACATAAGGACAACAAGCCATACTCTCTAATAGGTAGGGTAGGAGGGTGACAGTGCCATGTATCCAAGATCCCGGGAATTTTGTCCAGGGCTGAGGCGGGCATGGGATGAGTCATCCAGGCGGGTATCTGAAACGAGGGTGAAGGCTAAGTAGTACCGTCAACACAACAACATGATTCATATAAAATTCCCCAGCGTCGGGAACATCCAGTACCTAATAAATGGAACATGACGCTACGAATTGGAAAGCCCTATCAGTCACAGACGGGTGCAAAAAAAACTCCATACACACCGTCACAACTTTTTGAGAGTACGTCGTACTGTAGAGGGAAAACGGTAGGAAAATCAATATTCCCCCTCGATCCTTTTGAAGTTCGGGATCCTGGAGAGTTGTAAATCTGATTTCGAATGAGCTCTTTTGCCTTTACAGAATAATAATATTTGATATATGTCATGGCATACATATTCCAATTTCAGCAGAATCGGCTACCCGTTTAAAATTTATTCCTTCTCCCTTTTCCCCCGACCCTTTTGTTCGAGTTGGATTGGAACCCTTGATTTGAGATTAGTGATTTTGTAATGGGTGTGTGCAGTTGATAGTCGATCCGATCCTATCTTCTGGCCTAGACTTTGAGATAACATGTACTCGTTGCACACATGCATGCATCTATAGCTTTATATATGTACACAACCCGCTGGACCGATTCGGATTAAGAGAATTGTATGCATGCACAAAAAATTGTATTTATGGTTGGAATATGAATGGAGTAGGATGCGTCGCATCGGAGGACTTTAACAAAGTGCACCCGGCTTGGGTATTCTTTGTTTAGGGGAATAAATCACAGAATTTTTTATGAATTTGAAATTAATCTGGTCCGTCAGGTTTTGATTTGTAGTTTAATGAACCAGAAACTATTTTTAGAATCTTTCAAAATCTCAATCTCTTGTTAGTCTCTTAAATCTTAATCTTTTAAACGTTTCATTAGTAATTAGTTTTGATTAAATTCTAAAAAAAGAATTCTAAATGAAATTCATGTTTGATGGTAACGATTTAGTGATTCTGTGTTTTAACCGACGAAATATCTCCGTTGATTCACAGGTATAAAAATATGTTGGACCTCGTTCAAAACCGAAAGAAGGACAATTGGATTAATCTACTTCTTTTCTTAAATTATAGTTAATTAGTGGGACCATTAAAGTATTAATCTCCAGGTTTATTCAATCTGTTCTGTTACCAAAGTTAAAGGTCAACATATTTGTCACGTCAAAATTTTTTAATAAATAAAGACTCGGTAAATAAGTTTGTATATAAGTGGTCCAGCCAAAAAATCCTTATTCAATATTTCTCTGAATTAGTCAGAAGTTTTATGAAACTATAAGTAGCTACGATTAGATTAGATTATCTTATTTGTACAGTATTAAGTTTCCTAAAAATTTCAAACAATGGAGTAAAAAAATTAGGACCCAATATTCTGAAACTAATTTGCAAGAGGGTAAGTACGGTTGTATACCTATAATATAGCTAAAAATATCAAACTTGATTGAAATTAGTAATTTGTTGTTGCTGCTGAGTTTTGAAAAATTCATAGGAAGGTGGTGGTGGAGTCTGAGCGTCAGAAATGGGTAACATACTATACGGCAGTGGTGCAGAGTAGAGAGGTGGTGGATCAAGAAAAGGCCTACCCGCAGCCCAATCTTTCGAATTAAAGGACGGAGTTCGGCTACTTCGGTTTTGATGGCATGTAGTCGATCTCCCACTGATCTGACTGGCCTCACTCGTCCTTCGAGGACTTCGTTCACGTCGTCCCAATTGGAGTTCGACTATTTAAGAAAATTAAGTAAGCAATGAGACCAAAAATATGCTAAATGATTTCCAACAATTCAATTCTGTTCAATTTAATGCTAACGGGGTTTATCTGCAGATCGTTTTCCGAATATCCGACACCTCTCAGGAATCAAAGCGGGCCATAGTTTACAGAAGCATGTGATAAATCCGATAATGAACAAGATTATTAGTATGACGATAGGAACAATCACCGCCCTATTGTAATTGTAGACACACAACAGACATTGTATTGAAAAATAATAACTTTAAAACATCTATAAATGGTTTAATCTTCAATTATTTATGATATTTAGGTTGATATAAAGAAATTTACGGATGTGTCATGGGCATTCCCGTGTCAACTTCAGTTCCTGGTGGGTGATGACGAGTACCTTTCCCCATTACGGATACTTTAACCATTATAATTCGTAAGTTCTAGATAACTGGCTTCTGAATTAAATACCACAAGAATACGGTCGATAGATAATTTTTAAAGGCACTGAAAAACTTGAAATTAAGTATAATCAACACAAACTATACAAGCTCCTCACCACTTTTTCCGGCTGTGGAGACAACAAATCTAAAAATAAAATTGGCCTCCTCTTCCATGCAAAATATGTCACAATCTGCCAATCCTTTTTTTATTTAAAAGAAGATTTTACCGTGTTGTTTTATCAACTTTAGTAGGTTCAGCAGGAATTGCAATATTTCAAAAAGTCACAACCATAAAACTCATTTCCCTGAATACCGAGATTAATATGAGTAAATGTGTGTAATATGTAAATAAGTTATTCAACCTGTATTTTCTAACATGTACAAAATACCTCAATAATTCCTAATGCATGTTCTTTAATTTCGAAATATGTTATTTCACATTTCAAGGGAGATGAATATGTCACTAAAATATTTAATTTGTCAAAATTATGGTTTACAAGTTATTAGTGTCTAATATGGTACGCCGACAAATCAAATCCACAGTTAGCATAATCAACAATTAAAATAAAACTTCCTCTGCGATTCAAGCATCCGCCACTTTGTATCAGATTCACTTACTGTTAACAAAGATCAGTAATGGGCTACAGCGTAGAAAAATTCATTGTATTTCAAGGGGCAAATCCTTCCATTGAAAATTGCCTCCAGGAACATTACAAAGTTCTATGCATGAAATAAACAGGGAAATTGTATAACTCCATAGTTAAACAATTAAGTAATTAATTAAATATTCTGTAAATATCTCACATCGCTCAGATGCATCCCCAGACCCGGTCCCATAAAAATTTGTCCCATGTCCCAGAATAGGGTCTGGTTCTTAAAAAAATCAAAGGCCTGATGGACTGTCATCGTGGCGCAAATCAAGATGATCAAGAATGTCAACGTGTGAGTTACCATTGGGTACACAGCTCCGAACAGGGAGACCTACAAAATAAAAGCGATAGTTCAAATGAATGTCTTGACACTTTCGATACTTAAACAGGAAACAAAACATTTCTTAATAGGAAACCTTTGTAAAGATAATTGCGAAAAATGTCGCGATTTGCAGAATCAAGGTGTAATATATTGCAACTAGGAACATGTGGGTAGGGTGATGTGGCTCGATCGCTGGATCTCCGTAGTTATCCTTTTCGTTATTCAAGTATTCATTATACAAAATATCCCAGAGAAATTCATCATCCGAATTGTATTCAAATCTAGGGTCAAGAATTATTCGTGAACGGATCCACAGATCTTCCGTGCATGGGGAGGCGAGTGTAAAGCCGATTCCAAAGCATATCGACTGATTAAAAAAAATTTTAGGTACTAATTCAATTTTTCTAATTTATAAAAGAATTAAGTTTAATCAATGAAAAGTCAACCTTAGAGACGATCATTATGATGTGATAAGGGTAGTGTCTGCACAGTCCAGAGAAGTAATTAAAGATAATATAGATGACGATGGTCGCGCTGTGGAATTATTTTGAATGTTTTTCAAAACTCGTTAAAGTAAGGCTGGAAATCTTAATTAAATTTTAAGTAAAATGGCAGATTTACAAGAATACACCAAAGCAAAGGTCAGAGTTGTGGAGCAGCAGATGACGAAAATATGAACTACAAAAAAAAGTGAGTACACTAACAGTCCAGTACAGTAACAATTATGTACTTTTGAAAGGAGGCTGGCAGTTAGTTTAAGATAAAGAATTTTACCTTATAAAGTAGAAGGTGGTACCTACAAGAGCAGGGACGTACATAAACATTACAAAAAGCAGTAGCACTAATCCAAATCGATCAGCCTCTCCAGTTTGTTTATATTTGGGGTCCACGTAATGTTGTTTAGTTTTGTGGCACTGAGAAATTAAATTCAGACTAAAAACTTGCGTCCAAAAAGTTGTTATTTGTAATTGTCAAAGCCTATATTTTCTAACCAAAAAGTCTCGACATCCTGTCTCCCCTGCCTGCAAAGTGTGACATTTATAAATTTTAGAAATTGAATGAAAAAAAAATTATGATGTAAACATTTTAAAAGCGTATCAATAAGAGAAAAGTACCTCGTCAACGGGTGGAGTATGTGGAGGAGAATTTTGATGTCGTAGGAAAGATGATGAACTTTTCTCTAGTGGGTGACGGGGAACAGGATCCCTGATTGTTTCAATGTCCTGATTGGGTAGCAGTAGTGGATGAACGTGGTCGAAGTGACCTGGTCGTATAACCGGGGCGATGGGGGCAACTCCTCGTTCAGTCCCTTTCAGACCAACCATTGACGACAAGGGTGCATTTTCAAAATTCGAATCTTTTGGAGTTACCCCTGTTAGAGACTTTATAAATTCAGCTGACCGTTCCCCAGGCGAGGATCGGGATACAACCGGGCCAACTTTTAGTTTGTTCATTTTGGACTAAACTGATTTACTCCAGGAACTGAAAAAAATCTGCAGGGTTAGGGAATTTTATAAAAGGGTTATTATTATTTTTATGACTCTAAACTGAGGGTAATGATCTAATTTTGAGAATCTCATTATCTCTCTACGGAAACGAAGTTTCACCTGTCAACTGTTTGATATCTGCGGTTTTATTATTTTAAGCCTGTTCGATAGGGCTTATGTGATACCGTTGTCTGTCCGTCAGTTTGTACACCTGATAGCTCGAAAGGGTTGACCTACGATTCTGAAATTTTGTACACACTCCCTATAGCCCAAATCGGGAATCAATTTCCTGGATGGGCCATATCGTTCCAAATATTGGCCTGTGGAGGTCAACTGACCGTAGCAGGTATCTTATGACTGGACATGGATTTAAAGCTACGAAATTTTACAAACGGGTACTTTAGATAATATGATGTACTAATGGTCGAATATGGAGATAAACCAAATAAATTACCCTGTCAATGGTCAATCATACGGGGTTTTCTAAACAGTTCTGTAAACTTGATATGCAGGTACCTGATTGCAAAGTATAAAATCCTACAACATATTGTTTTCAATCGATGAAATAAATGAGCCTTGAGGGTCAATCATTGGGGGTTTCATAAAAATACACCAACAACTCTGACATTTGACATTCATGTACCTGATTAAGATGGTCTGTGACAACGTTTTTCTATCGCATGAAAGAAATGACCCACGGGGGTCAATCAACGGTTTTTTAAATTAAAATTCCAACGAGTACGAGAACTTTCGCAGCTTCTTGGAGTAGATTTTTAAAGTAGTATTTTGTTGAACAAGAAAATGCTAGGCATGAAGTTTTTTATAAGATAATCCAGTTAAAAAGTTAGCTGCCTCAAATTGGTATAAAACATTATCATTTTCCCCGTATCATTTTTGAATCGATTGTTTAACGTTTAATCAGTTCAACTATTTAAAGTTAGACTTTCGGTTAATTGACATTAGCCCTGGCTCGGACTAAAAATTTAATAGCAAAATCATAGAAAAAGGCAATCGTGAAGCCAGCTTTAATACTAAAATTCGTATCGTTATTCAATGAGTTTTTAAATTATTAAAATAGATCTAAAGCTTTGAAATTGGAAAGCCACATCTAATAGCTTTTGACTCAATTTGTGGTCTGCTAAAATCAGATTAACTAAATCTTTCAGTCAGTCTTAACTTGCTAACGAATAACTCAAGATTGAAAAACAAATGTTGACGAGACAACTTTGCCTAAATCATTGACCTAATTTCTAATGTTTTAGCACATCACATTGAACTTTGATAAGCGAGGTTAACATTTCATACACGAATTCATCAGTTGGTCCTTCCTTCGGTGGTGGACATTATATGATATGTTATTATAAATCATTTGATCATACAATTTTATTTTTTATGATTTATTTTTCCTACAGGACCAAGGCATCTCACGTTCATTGTTCAATTATTTCAGTTGAAGATTCTAATGGATTTTCAAAAGTTAAAAATACATCCTTCCTGTTTAATTGTACGAGTACAACCTTATTAGTTTCAAAAAATTATTTCTTACTTCATTCTAACTTATTTTTCTCCAAGAAAACACCTAAAAATGTCCGAAAATTGTGAATGATTTTAAAACAGAACCTTTCACAGTCCATTAATCCTTTCACAAGCCCAGGTGTGAGTATCAGTATGTATAGCCCTAGATAAAAAGCAAGTGTCACACAATCACTCCATACTATACAACATCCACATCCGTATTAAGAACTGCATCTTTGCACCCTCATCATCATCCACCACCATGTATAAAACCACCAGCACCAACCAGTACCAACTTTTACGGACAACTACCATAGAATCATTCACAGCCGGGCCAGAGTAACGTCTTCTTAAACGTCTTCTATATTCATCTTTGTTCAATGGAAGTCTTCAAGTCTCCAGACTACATGGAAAATCCTTATAACGAAAGAGTCAACACTCAACACCACCACCACTAGTACAAGAATTTCTATCTTTATCCATCCCTTCTCCATACACCCAAGGAACCTGAATCTCCTTCATAACTTCCTATCCTACATAAGACCACATAACACACTGCATACAACTAGCTTCGCCTTATCATCTTCCACTTCTTGGACTTGGATTCAAGTTACTCGACGTGAACTTTCTTATAATAACCAAACCATCCTCCGTTCATTTCCCGAAGGAAACCAGCCTAGGAAGACTAGGAAGGGAGAAGGGAAGAATGTTCTTTAAGACTTAAGTATAGTAACAGAGTATACTATTCTCCTTATAAGACCTTCTACAGTGAGCCCCTTTTTAAAATATATTTATTTAGATTTTTAATAAACACCATACATTATAAAAATACACAGATCCACATCCCTGTTTAGGTTTAGTACATATGCAGGGTATTCATATTGAGGATTCATTCAGCTTCCTTTACCCATTCATTTCATAATGAAAAACTGATAACTTACTGATACATTAGCTCATCAGGTCCATTCAAAGTCTTAAGACTAGAATTGCCTATGTAGAATTTATTACAGTGGCATTGTGTACCAGAATCCATTGCGTCCATGAAGATTCGCCATTTCCATGCAAAACTGGGGCAAAACCTTCACTGGACCTTTGGACAGGAGTGCTAGTAACTGTTCCCGGTTTTAGAATGGATTTTCGGTGCTGGAAGCGTGTTATGGGGGTTTGAATGTAACTTATGTCAAGTCGAGGAGCAAACACGTCAACTTGGATTGTGAAATATGTGATAGACGAACTTAACAAAGTGCCAAAAAGGAGTTTATTTTAGTCAGTGTTAGAGTTTTAATTGTTATTTAGCTTAAAGTATTAGTTCTTCGTCCAAGCAGAAGTTGTGTCGAGTGCTAGTAGTGGGGCTTTTTCCATGATTTGGAAAATGGGAAGATTAAAAGATTTTGGGGAGATTAAGGTTATAATTATCGCAGGATGTGGACTCCTCATCTTGGCTACTTTGGTGCAACCAGGATTGGGCAGAAATGTAAGGAAAATTTCCAAAAGTTTTTCATGGAATTTTGAAATCAAAAGTATTGCTAATGATGTTTATGAACATTTCATGTAAACGAAATGTCCTAATTCTTATATTTTAATTATTCGGGCAGCGGGCTGACTCATTTATCCCGAGTAATTATTTCATGATTGGTGGCAGATTAATTTCTTAGTTAGTGTGTTGTTGCCTAATTGTAAGCTCATTCCAAATTTCTGAAAAAACTTTCCGCATGGGGTTTAATTCTATAATTTAAAAAAAATCCAACATACGATCTAAAAAACATGCATCCATAAATCCTCAAAAAATTCAAACTGGAATGGAATTGGTAAATCCAATGCCAAATAAATCCATTTAACTGCATTCTTCCCATAGAATCCTCTGCATCAAAAATGTTTTCTAATTTTAAATATACATTATTCAAAACTAATTTTGCATAAGGAGTTTATTACTCATGATATGATCAAGTGTTTGTATTAGTCTATTTGTTCTCTCAACTGCACTTACAGCTTTACAAAAGTCAAACGTCAAAAGGCAAACGTGTGTGTCTTGTGGGCGAAGATGAAGGCAAATGTATTTGCTTAACCCTTTAAGAGATTAATCTCAAACACAAGAACATAATCGCCATTATTGCATTCGTCTCGCTTTTTCATACAGGCCTCTGCTTTTGTCTTCTTCTCGGATTTACTATCCCTTGCATTTTACAGAGATTTTAGACACTCTCTGCATATATAAGTCTTGTGCACTTGTGTGTGTCTTCTTGAAAAATTGAACAGTCAGTCTGCATTAGCCCACGCCAAGTCCAAAGACTAGTTGATTCAACTTCGTGAGTAGTTAAAGTTGAGATATAAAGCTTGTAGAATATCGAATGGCATGAAAAGTGCTTGGTAGCATTTTATAAAACTTTTTGATTCATAATATGTTGGTATTGGTATATGGATGTGATGTGATGATCTCTGAATTAAGGAATGAAAACTGTACTCACCACCTACACTTTGAGAAAAAAATTGTGGAGACCACATTTAAATGTTTCTAGGGTAGGAGAGGCTGATATTATTTTATAGAAAGTTCATCAAAAGTTGAGGGGGTTGATCTTCGAATGAATTTATGCTTGAAATGTATATGCTGACATTAGTAAAATATGATTAGAAAAATACAGAAGAATTTGCTGGGTGGTTGTAATTATGCTTGGAATCTTGAATGTCGTGGATAGTTGAATTATAACTCATGGAATTATGTTTTGCTAATTTGTCATATTTTGATTTTGAAGATCAAATTGCAAAATTTAATATGTGCATACAACATATTTGAGTCTCTATCCAATACTGATTTTGCATTTAGGACTTTCATAACCAAATTATTTCACTACTCCACCCTCTCTTTTTACAATTTAACAAGCTGGGAATGCTTCGTGAAGACCTGGCTTGGCTAAAAATATCTTGAGCTCATAAAACAAATAATCAAGTTAGGAAAGGGATGAAAATTATTTACCAATGAATGGACATGGTTCAATTTTATTTAAAAAATGCGTTTGATTATCAGAGTAGAACTTAGGAATTAGTAAATGATGGATAAAATTAGTTAATTAAGGTAATTCTAATTTCATTCAGATTAACTGCATCTGCTACGATAGCTCATTGACACGTGAAATGGCATAAGCTAAGATTTTAAGATTTACAATTTAATGTTTATGTTAAGATTCACTATTTAGTAATTGGAATTGCGAGTCTGCGAGTAGTGGTTAAGTAGCATGAGAGGGGGGTTGGAAAATTCTAAACCCATCCAAACTTTAATAACAGCTTAAGTCATTGTTCTTCACAGTCCTCATCATGTCAAGGCTGTGCATTTGAACCTTGTTTCTGCAAAGGGCAGAAAGGATTCCTCGGAGAAAGGGGGATTTCAGGAATGCACGGGCCTGAAGGATTTCCAGGAGATACCGGTCTTGAAGGACCATTCGGTCCTAAAGGTCAAAAAGGAGATTTTGGAACTTCAGGAACAAGTGGAGAAAAGGGATATCGGGTATTGTAAACATTCTAATCCAATCTAAACAGAATACAAATATATTTCACGAGTTTTCAAGATTATTCTCCTAATACCATTTAATTTCAACCTAAGGGTGACTCTGGAGTTCCTGGATTTAACGGGGTGTCAGGAAGGCCAGGTAATGGAATTTTTAACAATAAAACCACGCAGTTCGAATTTACTATAATTTTTAAACATTCTACAGGATTACCTGGAGGTGATGGAGCTGCTGGAGATAATGGAAATCCCGGTTGTAATGGTAATGTTCTGGATTGATATTGTTTGCATTGTAAGACTTCCAGAGCTGTTCAGAAGGTAGGACTTTGTTTTTCAAATTACAGGAACAGATGGAAGATTCGGCATACCTGGTCGCCCCGGATCTCCGGGAGGAAGAGGACCTCCAGGAGCCTCCGACCTAAGGGGGCCACCTGGTGACAATGGAGACGGAGGTGTAAACTCTCCAGGATATAAAGGATTTAGTGGGGAATCAGGCATACCGGGACCGATGGGACTTCCTGGATACTCTGGGAATCCCGGATCACCTGCACCTCCTGGTGACCCGGGAGATCGTGTAAATATTTCAAATTTCAAAGAAATTCAATTATAAACTAATAATGAATGAAATTGATTTGGGAGTTCATGAAACAAAATTTTGCATTAGGGCCTCCCTGGAGCCGACGGACTATATGGTAAAAAGGGGCCCCGCGGGGATCAAAAATGGAGCCCCCCAGGCTCAAAGGGAGATGGAGGAGATCTTGGAGATGCCGGTCCTCCGGGTCCAGGGTCTCAGATTGTACCTCCTGAGGTCGTATTCCTAAAGGGACCTAAAGGAGAAATTGGCATCAAGGGAGAAAAGGGAAGTTTTGGACCCAAGGGACTTCTCGGTGCACCAGGATTATCTGGGGTGTCAGGAAACCCGGGTAAGAGTTTCGGACTGCAGAAATAGAATCGTGTAATTGTTATCAGAAAATAAAAAGCATCCCTTGCCTAATTAATTTTATTGTAGGAGACAAAGGACCAATTGGAGATCAGGGCGAAGATGGCTCTCGTGGAAAACAGGGAAGGGAAGGCCCAGAGGGCTTCGTAGGGCCTAAAGGGGGTAAAGGTGCTCCAGGATATGAAGGGGTCCCAGGGTCAGATGGAGACAAGGTGAAATGTTTTACCATTCAATCTAAAAGTTATAGTAATTTTTAAATTATAATTCATATCGTGTTAATGTACGTGGGTGCAACATTTTTACTGAGAAAAAAATCTTGTGAAAGTAAAATTAATAAATCGATTTTCCGTCAGGGAGACTTTGGAGATGGAGGAAGAAGGGGTCAGCCAGGAGATCAAGGTCCTCAAGGAAAACCTGGAATTTTCATTCCTGATGAGGATGGAATTGGATCTCCTGGAGTAAGTGGACCTCAAGGTCCCTCTGGCTATCCTGGAGGACGAGGAGACAAAGGAAAGGTTGGGTTAAATGGATTTCAAGGAAATCGTGGCCCTGCTGGTCCTCCAGGTCCTGAAGGTTACCCCGGAGCTATTGGACCGCCTGGTTTTTCTATAAAAGGAGAATCAGGAGACTTTGGTATGTTGTTTTAAACTTTAATGCTTAGGAAGCAGTAATAATTTATTTACATTCCTAGGCTTTCCCGGTGCACGAGGGGCTTCTGGATATCCCGGTTTACCTGGCCAGCTAGGTGTAAGTGGACGTAAGGGCTTACCAGGTTTAACAATTTTAGGACCTCCTGGCTTAGACGGTCTGCCAGGTCAGGATGGATTTTCTGGATTACCTGGGGAAAGGGGTGAACCAGGATTTATTGGACCTAAGGGTGAGCTACAATAATGAGCCGCTAATTCTATTTGATACCGATATGAAAATTAGTAAACTAATTAGGATATCCCGGAGTTGGAATCGATATAATTGGACCTCCTGGTCCTCGAGGATTGCCTGGCCGTGATGGAGACCCAGGGCTTCCGGGCTTAGACGGGTTACCAGGAACTCCTGGGGGGCGAGGTTTTAAAGGAGATAATTGCGGTCCTTGTTTCGATGGTTTTCCGGGTATTCCAGGTGGTAAAGGAGAACCTGGAATTCCTGGGATTTCCGGGGCTTCGGTGAGTTCTTGGTTTAAATATATGTTTTTAATCAGTCGGTAGAAAAAAACAATAGGATATCACATAATTTAATTAAACATTATGTTAGGGTTTACGTGGACTGACTGGAGAGAGGGGACCCTTCGGCCTTAGAGGAAAAGATGGTTTGCCCGGTTTTCAAGGTCTTCCTGGCCGCCCTGGCTCAATTGGTTTGGCTGGCCTTCCTGGATTCAAGGGCGACCCTGGAGAGGTGATTATGCCCGAGATAGATTTGATACTAGGACCTCCAGGTCTATTTGGAGACAAAGGGTTCCCTGGACTGGATGGAACGAGAGGAGTTCCTGGTAGGAATACTCACTTTCTTTTCAAATTAGTTCATTAGGACAGAATATTTGTAAAACAACACGTATGGAAATTTATTTCAGGGCCTACTGGACCTCCGGGTGACTTTGGTCCTAAGGGCGCTTTGGGAGAAAAGGGTACATTCTATTTGCTAATTAAATTTATTTAGAGCTTAAACATAAAAACTTAATCGTAAACATTTTCATGAATGAATATTTCTAGGTGTGTCAGGGGAATGGGGCCAACCTGGATTTGATGCTCTTCCTGGAATTTCTGGATTGCCTGGTCTCAAGGGAGAACCTTCTGACTTTTTGTTTAACAGGGAGGCATTAATCGGAAGCCCAGGATATGACGGCAGACGGTAGGAATTCAAAACTATTGTAATATCAGATAAATTCTCAAGATATTTATGATATTTAAAAACAAATTTAGAGGACCTCCGGGAGAACTGGGAGAATTCGGGATAAGTGGTGAACCTGGGGATAGTGTTGACTTTTTGACCCTTGGGGAATCAGGAGAACCAGGCTATGTGGGGTTGAAAGGTGATAAAGGATTAATCCTAGACATGCATTTTGAATTGAATTGAATTTTTTTAATCTTTAAGTTTACAAATTATTCATTAATGTGCTACAGGGTCATGGGGTGACCAAGGTCCGGCCGGTGATCCCGGTTTCGACGGATTCCAAGGGGAAAAGGGATTAGCTGGAGCTGCTCTTCCTGGAATGCAAGGAGCATACGGGTTCAAAGGTTTCACAGGTGTGGCTGGAGACACAGGACCCCGGGGACCTAAGGCTCGTTCTGGAAATGATGGTCTTAATGGAGCTCCAGTAAATAAAATAACTACTGGATATTCGAAGAGAAAGTTTGGGTACAGCTTAAATGGGTTTATTTGCTCGATTAATTTAGGGCCGGGGTGGAGCAAAGGGTGAAAGGGGAGAGCCCGGACTCAACGTTTTAAGTGGAGATCAAGGAAGACCTGGATTTATGGGACAAAAGGGCGAACGTGGATTCGAAGGACCCTCAGGAGTTGATGGCCGAGATGGACTTAGCGGGTCACCAGGTCTCTATGGCCTTAAGGGGGCTCCAGGAGATGCCGGGAAGTCAGGGGAAAACGTGAGGCAGATAATTTTTGGACATTATTTTTTCAATATCTACATTTGGAAATTTCAAAAGACCTATCATTGAATAACTGTCTAAATTCATTGTCAGGGAGAACGAGGTGAGCAAGTACAAGGACTTCCAGGATTGTCAGGTCTACCTGGCCCACCAGGCCCACCAGGATTGCCAGGAATATTTGGACCCTCTGGATCGTCTGGATTACCTGGAAGGTTAGGTGTTAATGGTCTGACAGGTCCTAGGGGTGATCGAGCTCGACCTGGAGTTCGTGGACCTGACGGAGACCCTGGCTTGGGTGGTCCGAATGGCAGAATTGGCCGAGCCGGTCAACCAGGTCCGTTTGGACAAAAGGGAGAAGCTGGCGAGGGTGGAAGTCCAGGTAAAATATTCTAGTTTGAAAAAATTATGTGTGAACTCACCAATAAAATCGTATTCATTTGTTTTCTCTCAGGATTTGATGGAATTAAAGGATTACCTGGGGTTAATGGCTACCTAGGACGTAAAGGAGAGTTTGGTGATCGTGGTTTCCCTGGAGGTGATGGAATCCAGGGATCTCCAGGGCCCAATGTATGCAACGATTAAAAAACCTTTTGCTTTTGAGGCTACTTTTAAATTATACCTTTATATTTATTATTGTTTGAATATATATGGGTTTTACTGGAACTGCGATTAATATTGGATATTTTACTTCATCAATTATTAAATAAATTTAGGGCCAATTGGGTGAACAAGGGTATCCCGGGTACCAGGGTCTTCCTGGTGACGAAGCTACTCTAGGAAGCCAAGGTGACATCGGTGACCAAGGTAAGTAACAGGGATAGTATAGTGGTCACATTTAGTTTCTTAAAATCTTGAAACTTATTATTATGCTCAATTACAGGATCTCCTGGGGAAAGAGGTTATGAAGGAAGATATGGAAGAGAGGGGATCAAGGGGGAGAGAGGTAATACAGGATTTTCGATTCCTGGATTACCAGGACCCCCTGGGGCTTTCGGAGATCCTGGAATTCCTGGTCTTAATGGATACCAAGGATTAACCGGTATGGTTGGTGATATGGGAGTTCCCGGCCCACAAGGTTTTGCTGGAGCACAAGGAGATACTGGAGGACCTGGATATCCGGCTTCAAATGGCCGGAAAGGTTTCAAGGGAATGGCAGGGGTTCCTGGAATTCCCGGAATGATTGGACCTAAGGGCTTATTCGGTTAGTAATTTACACTTCAATTTGTGCAATAAAAGGGTGCTATCGGCTAAAATCATTTCAAAACTTTGTACTATCACAATTAGGGATGGAAGGAGATCCAGGATTCTTTGGACGGCCAGGTAAAATTAAATTACGTGTTAAAAATGTACTGCTGATTCGAGTTCTAAGTAGACAAAGAGACATAATTTTTAAAAAAAACGCTAAACAGGGCTTCCGGGTGACGCTGGCATAATGGGTGTAAGTGGATTCATCGGCACTGCAGGCATAAAGGGAGATGTTGGAGATCCTGGGTTCTTGCAACCAGGATTTACTGGCCCGACGGGATTAGTAGGAATTAAAGGACTTTCTGGAGACAATGGAATGAACGGATTTCCTGGATTAAAAGGTAGAAGAGGAGACGCTGGATTATCTGGTCTTCCTGGAAGAGACGGAGCACCGGGAATTGACGGGCAGCGAGGAGATCAGGGCCGTGCCGGAGAAGCTGGTTTGTTCTAAATAAATTTTTATAAAATATTAAAATAACTGGCTGTTAATTGGTATCCTTATTAGCTAAGCACGTTTTTTAATCTACAGCTCCAGAATCTTTGGCTGAAGGAGGTGAAGTCGGGGAAAGAGGAGCACCTGGAAAAAACGGTCGCCCTGGAATTTCTGGACAAAAGGGAACACCTGGAGAGTATGGTCGAGGTAAGATATTATAAATGTATTTCCTCCTGTAAACTTAAAGCAAATTGAAGTGCATTGTTAAACTGTTATATTTATTATTATTACAGATGGAGCTCCCGGATTTCCCGGGACTGCAGGGCCAATTACTTCTGGAGTCAAGGGAATGCAAGGGGACGCTGGATTTCCAGGTCAAGCTGGCCTACGAGGTAAAGATGGTTTAGGCGGTGTTCCGGGTCGTCCTGGTGTCCTTGGGGCTAAAGGCATGTTCGGAGATGTTGGACTCCCTGGCTCTTCGTAAGACTGTTTGTAATATTACAACTTTCGTCAGATTAATTAGATTTAATTTGTGCATTGTTTAGCGCTTCTTCCCTAAATGGGGATCCTGGTTATTCTGGGTCCCCAGGGGGCCGTGGGGCCAAAGGATCACCCGGTGACCGCGGCTTGGATGGATTAACAGGTTACTCGGGTCCTAAAGGTATGGCTGGCCAAAATGGCATGTTCGGTAGACCTGGAGCTAATGGACTGTTTGGAGAGCAGGTTCGGGAAATGAATTTCGGCAAACGATTTCTAAACTTGAAATACAGGAAGCAATTATTTTTTGGGAAAATTCTTAGGGAGACAAAGGAGACCGTGGATCACCGGGAATAATCACTTCCTATTCCAAAGGAGCAGCTGGAGAACCTGGATTACCCGGTTATGATGGTATTGTTTGGCCAAACTTATTGAAAACATTCAAGAACAACTCCGTAAATTTGCTGGGTTAAATATTCAGGTGCATTTGGAAGACAAGGGCCTATTGGAGAACCCGGTACACCAGGCGCTGTTGGATTCCCTGGGGAAAACGGTATTTCTGGACGATCAGGATTACCTGGGCTTGGGGGTCGTAAAGGAGGAATTGGGGACGTCGGATTCCCAGGGCGTGCGGGACTAGCTGGACGACCAGGTAATGAAACTAAGTAGACATTTTTATAACTAAATGTTGGAGTAGTATTTAGTTTGAATACTTTTTCAGGTGCCCCTGGGCCAATCGGTGACCCTGCTCCCCCTGGTCCACCTCCAAAGTCTCGTGGCTACTTTTTCACAAGACATTCCCAATCAACAAATGATCCAACTTGTCCAGAAGGAAGTAATCAATTATGGACAGGTTACTCCCTACTACATCTTACAGGGGATGGAAAAGCTCGAGGACAAGATTTAGGTAAGCAATCCTTATCCAACTAGTTACATCAGCCTTGATTGTCATGATCATTGAATAATCGAAATCACAGATGTTTAATCTTACTGTTTCAATAAATTTTAGGTGCCCCCGGAAGTTGTCTCATAAAGTTCTCAACAATGCCTTTCCTATTCTGCAACTTGAACAACGTGTGCAACTACGCCTCAAGAAACGACTACAGCTACTGGTTAAGTTCTTTCGAGCCCTTGCCAATGATGATGATGCCTATCACAGGCCAAACTATTCGCAAGTATGTGTCTCGATGTGCCGTATGTGAAGCCCCCACCCATATCATTGCAGTCCACAGTCAAACCACGGATGTTCCAGACTGTCCGGCAGGATGGTATTCAATGTGGAACGGATTCTCTTTCCTTATGGTAAATTAACTTGCACTTACAATTAATATTAATTATTTCTTGCAAGGGCAGCAAAGCTAAAGTGATTTGACCTTTTAGCACACGGATGCTGGTGCCGAGGGAGGAGGTCAACCTTTGGCAAGTCCGGGCTCATGTCTGGAGTACTTCAAGCCCCTACCCTTCATCGAATGTGTAGGTCAAGGGCGATGCAATCTCTTCAGCTCCGCATTTTCTTACTGGCTTGCCACCATTCCCGAACAGAAGCAATTTATGAGGCCCGAGCAAGACACGACGAAAGCTGGGAGTCACGAGGGTCGAGTCAGCCGTTGTTCGGTTTGTGCTCGACGAAGACCGGATGTCAAAATATCCGGTTTTCTTCCCGGTCCTGCAAATGGAAATGAAGATTATGTTTTACCTCGAGGAGGAGAGAGCGTGAACTGGGGTTAAGTTTAGGCTCTGATGCATAAAATCCTGTATATGTCCTAACTATACTTATTACAGCTTTAAGGGAAGTGATTTCGATGCGAACAATAAGTTAATGAATGATGAGATAGCCTATCGAGCTGCTAGATTTTATCTTCCTCCCGAAAATACTACCCTCGCAATTTTCGTGGAAGTACTTAATTAATGTAACTTGACACTGCCATATTTGTACACACTGCCTTTTACTATACTATTTTGTAGATTTAAGGGATTTTTAAATAAACCACTATACACAAACAAAGTCTTCTTAATTTCTAATTTTACCCATCGTCGTTGCTTTCGAGTACATCATTTATGTTTTATCGACACTCGATCCGAACGATAAAAAAATGCATTAGAAATAACGGTAATTTTTTAAGCAGTTCCGGTTTTATTTCTTCACCTTATCATTTGCGCGGCTTCCCAAATATCTAGTCATACAACCGCAATCACCAATAAAGACTAATTATTTTAGAGATTAGATATTACTGAATAAGGAAAGGGTACACTTAATAAATATCTGAGGACTAATTATATTCAGTACACGGTAACATAAAAATAACACACCTCTATTTATTCATACATGTTCATCGATCAGATGGATCTTATTCAACTACTAGTTTATATGCAATCTTCGATCTTTTTTGATTGAACATTCATCCTGCAATAGTTTGGCGAGTGCCTATTTCTTCTCTGGAATCTCTGGCTGCTTCCAAACAAAATCGTGAAAAATCTGATAGATACACCCGACTGTAAGAGCCCCTACAATTGCACCCTGAAAATTACACCTTTGTTAAATTTCCGACATGTACGTTGTAAACTCAAACTTAACTTTGTTCCATACCATGAAAATAAATTTGATTGAACAAATCAATGTATGAAAGATTTTTTAAATTCTAACCTGTGCAGCGACACGAGTGTGGATGAGGAAAACGCTGACTTTTTGATTTCCTCGATTTTTGAATTTCAGGGCTGCATATCCCAGTGCGAATACAGCACCCGCAATCCCTATTTAAAAAAATCCCCATCATAAGCCTTGAAAACTAGTTTTTTAACATAATCAATTACTAAAAATTGTAGAAATTACCAGCTGGAATGAACGGATTCTCCTTTGATTTTCTAAGGAGCTTGCTTTCCTGCCCGTCTTCATAGCTTGTTCTAAAGTCTAATCCAGTGTCAGGCTGTAGGAATTGAAACAAACGAATTTTCAAAATCAATGAACTTTTAAAGACTCTTTAAAAACTCTGATATAATAAATAATAGCAAATAATATAGCAATGACGTAAACAAAAAAACTTTGCCACACCTGTGGACCTCCGAAATGACCGTAATGTACCTGGTTACTCATTTTGAACAAAAAACTTATTCAATTTCTTAAACTGTCTACAAATTCTTGTGCTTCTCCTTCAAAGTTCTAATTGTATATGGACCCAATGCAGCACCCAAGTTCCAATCTTGCAAAAGTCCAGAGTTCTATTCGATTCCAAAGCACCAAATAATTATTGTGCGCTGATGTTCCAATCACGTTTCTTCGTCGATCACAAGGTGAGCCAAGATCATGCCAAGATCTATTCGACATACATTGAGTAAACAAACGAATTAGTTTTATACATCCGAATCCTTGAGAACTTCGAGAAAGTCATGGCAAGGGTGAAGGGAACAATAACAAGTCGTAATTCGTATATAAAAATACTTCAAAGTGCAAACCTCATGTGAATAATCCCAGCTGAATTGCTATGGTTAGTTCGCCAAATTTGAGTCACCTGGGGGGTGATGATGTTTTACTATTTGGAATGAAATTAGCTGACGAATTTCGACTATTTTTCGCCACCTGACCGGTTATACGAACTGACTTTATAGGATGAGAGCTGATGGCCTAATAAATTCTACCCTTTCGTCCGGCTCTATTTATGTAAGAGAGACTTGCTGCGCACGTGAGCTGTGAAGCACACACTTTGTAAACTTTCCTACCGTGAATCACGTAGACACTTTTCTGTACTATTCTGTTAATCAATAATCACACTTGTAAACAATAGACGAAAACAAAGGATTAAATGTACTTATAGTGGTTTTTGGGATATTTTTTTGTATCGTCATTTTAAAACTTAAACACTAATCCTGTCAAATGTTTTATTATTTAAAAAGCTCTAGATATCCAGATTACAGGTAGATTAGAGTAACATTTAAATTGTTAAGAAATCCTATTAATGGATTACAGTTTCCGGTCCGGTAATAGAATATTAATTTAGGTAAGAATTATTCATCACTTCTTTGTAGTTGTCAGCAGTTAAAATAACTTAGCACTTGTATAGGTCCTTCAGTAGCCCCCATAGCCCCTAAGCCACTGACTGGTAAATCCTGCGGGTAGTATTTTTTTGACTGGCTTATTGATAGCGGGTAGTATTTTTTTGACTTGCTGATCGATAGCGGGTAGTATTTTTTTGACTGCCTGATTGATAGCGGGTAGTATTTTTTTTACTGGCTGATTGATAGCGGGTAGTAGTCACGATGACTATACATTGAAGCATGACCAAACAGTATCTATCTAACGTCAGTTTAAGTCAGAGGGTCAAAAGAACAGTAAGAAGGTCAAGAGCCCGTTTGGTTTCTTCCTACAAAAGGAAACTGGTACTAGTGGTACTCTGGTACATATGGGCTACGATACATACAATTTCCGCTGGTGGCTATAGGGAAATTGTAGCCCGTGGTCCCCGTGGGCCGTGGATGCATTAAATCCAGTGACCCCTGCTTTTTGTTTGAAAGTAACTGGGTTCATAAACAGATAAAATCTTATTAATTTTAGATTCATGATATTGGTATTCACAAATTCGGCGCATCAGAACGTAGCACGAATTGACTGGACGCTAAACTGATACGTGTGTACATAAATCATGGCAGCGTCAGCAGCGTATCTTACCGGAACTCTTAACGCTGGGGAAGAAGATGGTCATCCTTCAGTTTTTGAATTAATTTCTCATCAGAGTTTCTCTCACGCGTTAAGACCAGCGTTTTTACATATAGTTAAGGTAACTACTCAGATTTATAAATTACTAGGTTTCTCTATATAATTACAAGCTTTTACGACTCATACTCATGTAAATAGCTGTTTAGCTGTAGTATCTTGAAATAATGAGTCTTATTTTAAGATTTTCCCGATTTTTAAACAAATTTTGTTCCTCCTCATTTCAAGAGTGGGTTGTAGGCTTCTAATTTAATTAAAACAAGCTTCGAATGGAATGACCAACCAATAATTTAGGAAAGCATGACTTAAAATGAGTGCTGAGTGAAATTTTATTTTGATTATGCAGACGTTGGCTAATCGATTTCCTGAAGGAAGACTCCCTTTCTTTTATAGATGTTTCGATGAGATCTACCTTGCGTTCGATGGTCTTGTGCAGTGGCATTACATACTTACGAGAGGTATAAATTTTCAAGAATCGAACATAAGATTGATAGTGTGAACAGTTTCACATCATAAGAAAATGCGGTATTCAGCCAATTCAGCTATCAAGTTTAAGCTTTGTTCATTGCATTCTAGGTGCAACCTTAAGTGAGGCGTTCTATGGGCTGGAAAGAAAAGTAATACCAGGAGAAAATAAGCTTGCTAGGATTAGAATCTCCTATCTACTCTCTGTGATATTTCCTTATCTCCAGAATAAACTTGACAAGGCATGTCGAGAAAATTCTGAAAGCAACAGTAATTTTCAAACTCAAGACGGTTCTGTTCGTTCGGTATGTCGATTTTAAACAACTACATGTTCTAATGATTCTGTGACTTTTCCCTTATAAACGGGAGTAAATTGAGGTTTATATTAACAGGAGCAAAACGATAAAATGACGCAGTTGTTGAAATACTACCCTTTTTTTAAAGCGATGTTATCATCCCTAAACCTGGTGTATCTATTATCTTACACGTTTGGCTTTACCAACTCCCACAGTTTTATATTCAGGTTTCTCGGAATGCGTTTATCATACGCTTCTCCAGACCGAGCCAAAAGCGTAGAAGAGCAGACTGCAGAAATATTTCAATACAGTGCTTGGAGGTTTGTTTGTTTACTTATATTTGAATAGTTTTTTAGTTGATTTAAAAAAAATTCGACTAATTTTTCAAGAAAGTACAAAATGCTGAGAATTGAAATCTGAATCATAATTATATTTTATTAGGAACTTGAAGAACTTTCCTGTTTTGGCAGTTCGGGCAATGGGTGAAAGTGTCCTGTTTGCAGTTGAGATAGGATCTTTTTTCGTCCAGTTTCTAGATTGGTGGTACAATGATCCTCAGAGGCAGAGAGTGATACTCGATTCACTTCCAATTCCACCTCCACCAACATCAAGAGATCAAAACTGTATGGTTTTAAGTCCTATGAAATGCCCGATGTGTCGAGGAAAATTTCGAAATCCTACTGCTTTGTCAACGAGCGGGTAAATTTCTAAAAAGCCTAATTTTATTATCAGCACAGGCCCATAAAATCAAATTATGCATGAACCTAAACTTTTGTTTGTTCAGGATTGTATTCTGCTATGGATGCATTACACCTCATCTTAAAAAAGAAGGAAGGTGCCCTTTGACATCTCTAAGATCTACAATGGATCATCTCATCAGACTGTACCCGTGATATAGTTACCCCTAACCTTTACAAGTTATGCGAAAAGTTAATCTGGACCAAAATAAGACTAACGATTAAAGAAAGACTAAGATTTTAATAAATTATTGAATAAATAAGTAAAGTTTATTCAACAAAAAGCGTTTATTTTAGATATTACCAGCTAACAAAATGTAAATCTATTGGTCTGAAGAAATCAAACTTTTAGTATCGTTTAATTCACAGACAAACTTCTGAGCAACTTGAACAGCTTTATTAGCTCCATTAATTTTGTTCACTTTGGCCTGGTACAAGGTTCCACGAAGAGAGCCTTTCCCATCCAATATTTCACACATTTTTTCACCGAGTTCTGTCAGTTGTTCCTTGCTAATGACATTTTCTCCTCCAACTAGCATCAAATGACCAGAGTTTCCTTCAGTTTTCAGAGTTATGAGTATGACAGACAACTTCTAGAGTAATAAAAATCATACAGTATGGAATTTATTTGCATAAAATGAGGAAAATAATCTTGAATCGTTTAACCAATTATTCTTACCACTTGACCAATTTCTCTGAGTAAAGCATTTCCAAAATCCAGGTCTACATTTTCTCTGGACAATTAATACGATAAAAATTACTTTTGTTCAAACAATAATTCTATATAGCTTGTATAAAATATACATACCGATGATAGCTCCAAAACTTTTCGGCTTGATTCTCATTATCTGTGAATTTTTTCGATTCAAGAGCAGCCAAATCTTTCCCCAATATTTGACAACTCTACAAACCAATAAGATTCAGAAATTTTAATTTTCTTAATTATAGTTGCTTGTTATATCGTTTATACCATACTTTTTTTCTTTACCTTTCGAACATTTTTCAATGCTACATTCAATTTTTCGGCTGCTACAGAAAAATCAGACGGGCTAGTTCTGTCCAAAATTTAAAAAAAAAATGCTTTCACTTTTGATGTAAAAACTCATAAAATATTCTTAGCTTAACAATAAATTGGTACTTGAGGATCCCCATCAACTTCTGTTCTCTATTGAACTGCTGGGAAAATCTACCAATGACTCGCTTTCCGCACAAGAAGTAGAGAAGGCATTTTCCCTTTTTCTTCACGACATTCAAAAGCTTGATAACCTTCTCAGAAATAAATTAATAACCCATGTGAAATGCAATAAGATTCATAGCCATTCCCGGCAGACTTACCTGCAGCTGCGACAGATTCGTTACATGAGTACCACAACACACGTTGGACTCAATTCCGTCCATAGTTACGATCCGAATCTGACCTTTGACATCCTCGGGCAAATTCCTGCCTCTAGCCTGTAAGAATATTTGTAGTTATTAAAAATTAACTACACAAATTCCCATAGCATCACTTACCATTTGAAGTTTAGGATCGTCCAATTCAACAACGTCCACTGTGACAGAGGCACACTCTCGAATTTTAGAATTGGCCTTGTCTTCGATTGACTTCATCTCATCCTCCGTTACGTCCTTTGTATCTAAAGAACAAATGCTTTGTAACTATAACCTAGTACCAAACTTAAAATTTTCCAGCGCATCCATGTTTGTTTTGGCCTGGACTTGGCTATTAAACACATCCGAGATGCAACCATGCATTTCCATGCCTAATACCGCCGTGGCATCGGTAGACTGAACAGTAAAGTAATCTCACCGAGTTCAATATACGATTCCTCACTTCCAAGCCACCAAGAGCTTGTCGGGTATCCAAATGTCTGGTCTGTAACAGCGGTGATTAGATGCTGACCTACAACAGAGGGAACATTCAGGATTCGAATTTCAGTAAAGCATCCTTCAGATTCAGACACTCGCATTCTTTTTTTTAAATTTTTTTATTTCAATCCCTAAAGCATCATGAACAAAGATATCGCATTATTTAGCACATTTTGAATTTCCCTCCGTCTCCATTGCTTACAAACGATTTGATTTGAAACGGGGACTGCGACTGCCATGTTTTACTTTCACATTCACTAACTATCATTGGCATTCTGTAATTTATGTCCCACCTTGCCGCACTTCAATACTGAGTGTGAGGTGAATTAAGGATTTCTAATAACATTTCGTTATAAATTACAACTTTACGAAGGTACGCACAAGAACGTTGTCGCCCGTGACGGTCGACACAGTGGTTATCGATTTTGATAATCTTTTCCAGTTTGTCGCGGACCAAGGATATCATAAACATTTTTTGGAATTTCGACCCGTAACTCCGTAAGTATTAGGTTGATTAAGTTATTTGATGTCGTACTCGTGTTCATTATGGTTTTATGTAGTAATTAATAATCATACAACGATACCATACCAGCGAAACGTAATAATAATTAAACTAACGTTGAAGGAATAAGGAATTTATTAAGAAATATGCGGTAATTATATTGTATTTCATATTTAGTAGATCTTGTTGGCTCAGCTCAGGTCGCTTAGGGTTGAGCTTACCTTTCTAGATTAAGGTGTAAGGACGATAAAGAAAAATAAACGATTCGACTGTGGGTCGGCCTTCAGCCATTCTACACTACTGCACTTATATCTCTGTGCCCTGCACTGAGAGTGAGAACGGACTACAATTTAGTAATTTAGTTTTCATTTATTCAAGACTCGAAATGTTTGAATAATTTAATAAAATACATTTTTTTAAATATGCAGTTACCAACCATCAACCGCGAATATTTTTCTTAAAGTCAGACCTCAAAAACTAGAACATCGTTCCACATAATGGACGACGCTAGCAGTAGAGAAAACAAAACTCAGATTGCTGTCAACGGCGTTGTAGATGACAGTCATCCATCACCTACTGCCACCGAGAACTCAGACAGGAATGCAAGAAAACATGAAGATTCAAGGATAACTGAAGATACAAATGATACCGCTGAGGAACCAATGGATATCGATCATCAAGAAACTTACGAGAAGATATCAAACCCTGAGGATAAAACCCCAAACACAGATCATCTAGGAGATGTCGGAACTTCGTCAATTCATTATGAAACACAAAACTGTGCTGGACCTTCTGGTAAAGATTTACAGTCAGTTCAGTAGGAAGTTTGGGTTATCTTAATTTTTGAACATTAATGACAACAAATCGAATTGAATGTATTACAGGTAATCCGTATCGTCCTGAATGGAGATGGACTCCTTGGATTGCTCCGGTTATCCGGCCTAATTCTGTAAGCAGTGAGAGCTGCTCATCAAATAATGATCACACCAAGTCTCCAGCGCCAGTAAATCCTATTATTTTAGAACAAAAGGATGCAAACACTTCTAATAAGAGTGCATCTCAAGAAAGCACGTTAAGCTCATACCTCATCGATATCGAGGATGGTTCAAGTTCTAGCGACACCATGAGTGAATCCAATTCCAGCCTCTTGTGTAGGTTAGAGGTGCTATCAGATGAGTCTGATCAGTCTGATGAAGATGGTCAAATTGCCATCCAGATTTTAAGTATGCCAGGAGTAATAGTGAACCCCACTGCCTCTGTAACCGAGCAATCGTTTTACCGATCTCAAAAGCCTGTAACGGATGATGGTAATCAATATGCTTAATATTCTAAACATATATACTTCATTTTTTTCGAAAAGGTTCTAATCCATGCGTTCTTTCTTATGACTATAATCAACAGCTGATGGAAACACTCATCAAAGAAATCGACCGAAATATCTCGAAGTATGTGAAGTATGCTCTGTTCCAGCTAGTTTGGTATGTGGAAACTGTTTCAAGGTGACTTACTGCTCCAAAGAGCATCAAATGGACGACTGGAAGGAGAAGCATATGAGAGCATGTCTTCACATTTCACTATACCGGTCGCCTGCTGTGATACATGCTGGCCCTTTCAAGGTCGAAAAATATGGTGTACCATTACAAAAAGAAACTCAGGCATTCCATATGCAAGCAGCGTGTAATATTGCTCAGGGAACCACAGTATTGGAAGAGAAGCCATTTTTGATAAGTCCCTGGCCTAGGAGTAGACTTCGCAAATCCGAACTCGCACTGTTCAAGGGGCTCGCAGTTCGTTCACTGAGTTGTTTCGGATGCTGCAAGTACATAGGATTCAATTACATACAATGCCGTGAGTGTAACCTTCCACTTTGTTCACGTGCTTGCAACCAGGTTGTGAACCACAAAGAAAACGAATGTCAATTTATGAAGGAGTTATTGCAACGGAAAATTTCGGCAAGATTTGATTTCAAGAATTTGATTAAGAATGAAGATAACAGAGCTATGGAACTTCTTTACACTGACGTCATGATGCTCCGACTACTTTTGAAGGTGTCAAATATTGGAAAACTTGAAGGAGAATCGAAGCAGGGAGAAATTTGGTCGAAACTCAGTCAAATATGGCATTTAGAAATTCAAAAAAGAGCTTCAAAGTCTCGAACAGGAAAGAGAATATTCCATGCACTGGACGAGAATCTACCACTGACTTACTATGCAGCTAAGGAAAATCACGAATTCGTTTGGAAATTATATTGCATCGTGGAAAGTAACAGTTTCAATTTTGATCTTCCCTTTCGAAGATTCCGCGCATTATGTACCGTCTTGAGTCAGGCACGCCACAGTTGCTCCCCAAATTGTCATGCTTATTTCGAAGAACCAGCCGGAAATCATGAGTCAGACTTGGACGAAATTAAAATTGTTTTGAAATCTGGTCGAATTATCAAGGAAGGAGATTCGATTACGTTTTCATACTGCCCTGCAATACTTGGGACTCTAGAACGACGTCCAAGACTGATGAATACTTATCTTTTTTGGTGCAAATGTCCGAGATGCCTTGATCCTACCGAGTGTGGAACTCATATTTCAACCCTCGTATGCCCTAATTGTTCAATCGGACGCATGACACCTCCTATATCTATTCTCCAGGCATCACCGAACTACGTTTGCGAAGGATTTAATGCTGGAATAATTGGGTGCATGAATAATCCATGGGCATGTGATTCATTTAAATGCCGTAGAAGTCCACCAAAGTTAGTTAGGTTAATTAGTGTTAATTTTAATTCTGACTATTCTGAGTCGGATTTAGTCATTCGTTGCTCAACGTTATTTTTGTTGTTTTACAGTGTCGTGGGGAAAAGTTTCCTTGCATGCTCTACAACGGCATATCTACTTGGTAGAACATTGGACTTGGAACAAGAAAGTCTCAAATTTACTGGCCAACATGTACATGCTATGAATTTTGCTTCTACAAGACCTGTAGTACGTCACCTGCACAGACAGCACGCAGTCCACGTTAAACAGTGGGAGGACATCCTCCGTGGTGCACTGTTTCCCTTGGCAGATTTCTCTTATCAAAGCTTGAACGAGTTTTGCACCGGTATGCTTGCAGCTGTTAAGGAGGCCAAGGTGCAGTATGAAATTATCATGAAGATGATAAATCCGGCTTTCAATTTCCAAGGTACTTTGTTACAACAGCATAACGATATAAAATTTGATTTCCTAAATGACTGAGCCCTTGTGTTGATTTATGCCAGGATTTCCTCTTTTAAATATTCAAATGATGGAAAACGAACATAGTATTCGAAGAGACTATCCAATTGACATTGACAGTATAATTGAACGAGATTTACAGATGATTAGATATAGAAATGGATATAATCCTCCCAATCCTACAGTTCCTATCGATCCAGCAGAGGAAAGTAGAAGAGTCATAAGACGAGGTTACTTAAGATACTTATTGTCGAATGATTGAACTTATTGCTTTCACCTGAATGTTGTTGCATGTGGTCAAACCGTCTGTCCCAATCAATTTTTGTAAAAACTTTGTCTCCAATTTTGTAGCCGGGGGACCCAGACCCGCAGCCAGTGTCTCCTTCCGCAGCATGAATATTTGAATTTATGACAACAAAGTGAATCGCTTCTGTCCCATTCCTGACTACACGAACAACTTCTCCATCGTTTATAAATCCCCGATCATCTGGCTGTGCAATCAGGATCAAAATCAAACCATTCATTATTCCTTAGAAAATCACCTCTATGAAGTTAATACTTAAACTATATAACTATTATTCACATTGTTTTCAAGAGAAGGAAATACAGACTAGTACTTTACCTGTCCTCCACCCTCAGGAAACAGTATGGTGTCTTTTAGAACGACTTGAAAAACCTTTTTATTCAATAATGCTAGCTCTTTCTCGTCGATTCCTAAACTTGTGATCGTCTTTACATCCAGAACCAAGTCACTGGTTTTTATTTCTGTTTCATACTGTAATTAAGATAAATGAAAATGACGATACTAATTATTATTAATAGCTTTACCCCTTGTGCCTTGATAAAATCTCAATTCCGTATGTTCATTCTCAATGTGATCAGTCACAGAGTAACCTTTGGTTATTCTGTGGTGATCATTATTACTGCACGTATTTACCTCTGTCAAAAAAGAATCCCTTTGGCACATGAACATATTAATCACCTTTGACAAATTCTACTATTTATTCCTTAAGTAATCTCTGTCTGTAGTAAATAATTTTAAAATTTTTAGCAGATGTAAGTAATAGTTGTAGTATTTATACTTATATACCCAATAATAATTCTGGATAAAAGTGAAAATATGAACTAACATGTATAAATGTTCAAATTAATATTTAAAAAAAATTTATGGCTCAAGACTAGCCGGTGTTCATAGACACGTTATGAGCATAGAGAACCCGCGCGTGGGAATGGGGATTTGTAGGAAAGGGATCTCTGTCTACCTATCAGGTAGTTAATTACAAATTACGTCGATAACCTCCTGACATTCAATTGTTTACTTGGGAATTGACAGTTTCGTATTAAGGTAAGATTTGTGCTCAAGACTCTCGACTAACTATTTGCATTGACAACAAGGGGTAATGCAGGCTGTGATTTTAGTTTCTAACTTTTGTTTGTAAATATGTCTTATTTACGGAAGTGATGGGATTTCTTGGCTGTGTGTATTCACTTTTTAATATTTGTTTTCGATATTTAATAACAGAAAAATGGCAAACTTGAAGCGTCGACCGGATAAGGACCTGAATCACGACAATTGGGACCAGGACGATGCCGCTGAAGAAAAGGGGGAGTTTAAAAAGGCGGCTGAGGATGACATGAAAGGCAGGAGGATTTTGGTGCCTCGGCGGAAGATTGTAAGGAATTTGGAAATATACAAACGTTACAATAGATGAGTTTAAAACTTAAATGATAATCAAAAATTTTGTAAAGAATCCATCCGGCTCAGGCGGAGCAGCGTCGTCCGTGTCAAGTAATCCCTTCAGCGCTTTTGCTTTCGGGGCACCAGCAGCTGCAGCACCAATATTTGGCATACCTGCAAATCCTAGCAGTAGCATTAATGCGTTAGGGGAAGGGGGCACTGGATCGTTGTTCAAACTGGTGGGGATCACACCATCCTCTGAGCCTCCAACAAAAGCATCTGCGGATTCATCCACTGCTGACACACGTTAGTAATCTTTATCTATAATTCTAGTAGGAATTGACCAAGGGGATAGACTAAAACAAATTATCATTCATTCTTTATTATGCGTTTATTGTAAAAACTCATTTGAATACAAATACGGTACAATATTTTTTTCAGCTGGTGGAGCATCAGAGCCATCGGCCTCAGGGTTAAGACCAGAAAGACAGTTGCCTGAGAGTGAGCCTGAGGTGGGGAGCATAAGTGAAAGTGAAGGAATTACTGAGGAGAGTTCAAATTCATCTTCTTTGCCGTGGAATGTCTCGTCCAGGCAACAAGAGAAGGAAGCAGCCGAAGAGAGAGCTGGAGCAGATTCTATGCAAAATCTGAAAGTACGGCCGGATAAGAATTTGAATAATGATCATTGGGCTGATGATGATGAAGCAGAGGAGAAGGGAGAATCACCAAAAACCTCCAATGAAGCATTGCAGGCAAGACAGGTAATGACGCCCAAGAAAAATTATTTTTCCTCATTCAAATAGAATATTGTCAAGTTACTTTGGCTTTGTCAGCATCAGCAGAACAACCATCAACCTATTTGTTCAATTTGTTGGTGTTTTAGCTTTAATTTATCTTTAAAAAAACCCTAAATAGTTAGAATAACAACTGTTATTCCTGATTGCGGAACGATGAGCACTCCCACCAAACCTGAAAGCCCCATTTCATTGTCTATATCAGAATTACAATTAGAAAACTCGATAGCAAGTAATAAAACACTCGTCGTTGAGTGCAACGCCGACCGTAAAGAAGTTGAAATGCCCTCAAGTACATCATCTAGTATCAGCCAGAGCCATACCAGCAGTACTACCACGAGTGGTGAAAGCGAAGGGACGATTTCCGGGGCCGAAACGGACTCACCAAGGTCCGAAGCATCTAGCCGAGGGGAAATATCCAGTGGGAAGAAGAAGACTCGTAATCTTAAGAAATCGCATCCCCTTCCAGCATACGAGTTCCATAATGGATCTGATTCTGAACCAGATGATGAACATCAAGAGCAAGATTTAAACAAATCCATGAAGGGCCAGAAAGGTCGACAACGAACTGTCAAAGTTGCAAAAAGACAAATTCTAAGTAAGATCAATTGGGTTCTTTTGAAGACCTTCAATAGCCGTGAAGATTTTGAAGCGGAGGTGGAACATTCAGTTTTAAGAGTTTATAGAACAGTAACGACAGCTACTGAAGGAGTGAAACGAACGTACTTCTGCAAAGAGTGTGGAGGTAGAGAAAATGGTGTGGTCTTGATGAATATCCAACAATCGGGCCCATTGCAGTCCCAGCTGAAATGTTATGTCAACGAAAGCATTCACCATCATATTGTCAAACCGGGAATAGATTATGAAGCTATGATTGAAAATTCCAAGTTGGATTTGAATGATACTGAGGCAGAGAAATCCATTGGGTCACCTGGGTCGGTTAAATCAACTTCGAGTTCAACTCGAGGATGGAAGATAAGAGGAAGTGTACACGGTTCTGCCAGTCCGCCCGTTAGAAAAAATGTGAAGCGAAAACGACCAACCGAGTCTGCTAGCAAAGCCAAACCTTCCGATGTACGATTCGAACATCAAAGCTGCATCGGAATCAAAAGGTCGGCATCGGCATCTGCTGACAAAAGTTCTAAGGGCATTAGCCTAACAGTTCGGTCAAGAAAGAGGGTTCGCATGATCGAAGACGATGAAGATTGAACACAAGTCTTCAAACTTTAATTAGCTACGCCGGTCTTTCCTAAAGTATCCAATCTGAATCCCGTGTTTATTTTTTTGATTTAACGTTTAAACATATTTTATAACCTAGGTATGGTCCAAGTCGTAATTCATAGATATCTATCTTGAAAAAAATGAGGAGAAAAATATTAATGATATTCCAAAACTTATATTTTTGTTTTTTTTACTTTTTTTCAGATCGCACAGACTGCAACGGCTCCTGCAGACTCATCCGAATCCTCATCTGCAGGTACTCCGAATCCTTCAAATAATCCATTCTCCGCCTTTAGTTTCGGAAATACATTCGGCACGGGCACAGCCAGTGGATCGTTATTTAGGCCTTTCGCCTCAGCATCAGCAACAGTCTCCCAAAGTGTTGAAACTGCCAGCGCAGCACCAACCTCATCGGCAGTGGCTCCTCCAGAGCAAAGTCATCCTCAAGTGTCAGGAGACACTAGATCGCCAGAAAGCAGTGGAATTCTCGTCCGGTCCTCCATTGAAGAGGATTCTGCCGACTATGAAAATGACACGACGTCCTCAAGTAACAAATTGCTGATGAGTGAAAACGAGGTCAGTAATGACTACCAGGGGGGTGCGGCTGATCAGAATAATGAAGACCGGGAGGCTGAGGCTGAAGCTAATGAGGAGAGAGAGGCTGAAGGTGTTGACTCATAAAATCCGTACAAAACCTTTTAAAAATATTTCTCTCTGATTTTATCTGATAAAACTATGGGACAATGTAAGCAAATCTCTAGTTGAGGAATTAATTTGTAATGTGCTGATCTAACTACTTTGCTATTTTAACTTACACAAGGACATGGAAAATATAGCTTGATTCAAATGTAGATAAGGAACGAATCTGAAAAAAAATTCAAACTCGGGTTTAATTCCGAAAAATCAATAAATTATGGTTGGGTGGTATCCTGTAAAACTGTGTTAAGTTTTTTTATTCAGTAGCTATTCTTTTCATAACAGAATTTGGAAACTTGTAGGAATTCCAGTGCTCTGTCAACGTCACATCTTCTGCCCCGTGCTTCCTGTAGAATTTCATCGCTGGCTCATTCCAGTCAATGCATTCAAACGATATCCTCTCATAATTCTCGTCCTTTGCAATCTTTAAAGTTGTGATAAGCAAAATACTTTACTACTAAAAATTTCCGAAATATTAGCGCATTTATTTTTAAATCGCTGAGACCTGTGCAAGATGCTTTAAAATCTGTTCACCAATCCCTTCGAATCGGTGCTCGGGCTTGACGTAGATGTCCTCCATATGGATAGCCTTTCCCTTCCACATAGAATAGCTATAGAAGTACAAGGCATAACCGAGTATCTCTTTCAATTCCGAAGACTCTGCAACTAGAATATGGACACTTGGTGGATTAGAATCGAAGGCATCTCTCTCAATATCTAATAATAACGGAATATTAACTTGATAATTAACAATCCCAAAATTAACAGTCTGTCCTGTTTCCAATAATTCCAATCATTTTTCGTACCTTTCCCAGTTAATGTAGCAAGTTCGGGCATTTTTTCATAATCTGCTAGTTCTTTTATCAAATGCGAGACGATGTCACAATCTCTGCGTTCGGCTGATCTAATTAAAATACCACCTACACCTTTAGGGTTTGTAGATACCATAGTGAAAATTTCGATAAGAGATTATCAGTAATCAGAAATCTGTTATAAAAAAATCTGGAATTCGCTCTTTCCCGGATCTTTCTATGAATTCCTTAAGATTTACGACTTAAGGGTAATGATGAATGTAATCTGGATAAAATTCCGTTATGAGTAGTAATACTAGTAATGTATAAATGGAGCATAAATATTAATCATATAAATTAGATGTTTTAATTTTATTAAGGAGTAATAAAAACACACAGTTCAGTTCATTTTGGATTTTATACTCAAATTAAATACTCAAAAATCTTGGGCAGGTGTTTATATAAAAAGCCTTCGAACAGTCCCAACTTGATTTATTTCATGAACTGCAATTTAAAATAAGTCAGAAATAGAAACAAGTCTAATTTCAATACACGGGTTGATATTAAATTTTAAATCCAGTCAGTTACACAATATTTTATGCTGATAAGTGATACTGATAATATGAACACAGGGACAAATGTGAATCATTACTTCGCACTTGTTTTTTTTATTTATTTCAAATTTGCAAGAGCATTTATCGAATCAGCCAGAAACCGGAATGACTGTGTAGCTTTTGAACTGGAGGTCATGTTAGTTCCACCAAACTTATCGTAAAACTGAATCGCCTTTGTATTCCAGTCCAGACATTCTAATGTAAACCCGTCAAATCCGCCCCCATCTACGAACTGTATATAAAAGCTTGTTTTAAATTTACTTTTAATCAATTTTTAAATCTGTCAGAGTCAGATATTAAATATTTCTTATAATGTTTACCTCAGTCACCGCATGAAGTAACCAATGGCCAACCCCCTTGGCCCTATGCTTTGGACTGACGTATATATCTTCCAGGTGAATCATTTTCCCTTTAAAGGGGTCATAGGTTAAGAAAAATATACTGAACCCTATAATTTCCGTTTCCTCGGACTCTGAATCCACTGTTTCGGCTACAAAGGAGTAGTAGCAAGGGTGAAGCTTATAGAATCCATCCCTCTGCAAATCTGGTTTTGTTTATTAATACTTAATTTTAGATAACGTTTCTCGAATCAAATCTACATGCTTGTTAGTAACCTTTAACAGAGAGTTTGGGCCCATCTGGCATTTTTTCGAATTCCGCCAGCTCCCGAATCATATTTAGAATTTGTTCACAGTCTTTGGGTTCTGTGGCTCGAACCTCAATGTCCTTCGCAGTTTTGGACCCTTCCATAATGTTCTTTAATTCTTTCTTGCTAAAGCTGTAATTTAGCCAACCCTCTGCCTTCGTTAGGTTAATAGCTCCATGCTTTTCGAAAAACTTCATTCCGGTCTCATTAATGCCAGAGGTCTCTAAGGAAATTCTTGTGAACTTCTTATTCACTGCAGTCTGAATGTTTAATATACATGCAGTATTTGAAAAATATATCCGGACATAACTATAACTTGCTATAAAAAAATTAATCGTTCTTAGAACTCACCTTTGCGAGGTATTTCATCATTCTTCTACCAACCCCTTGACGCCTGTATTTCTCAGTGACGACGAAGGTATTCAAGTGCATGACTTGCCCTTCCCAAGTGGAGTACTTGAGATGGTACAGCGCAACACCGATAACCTCTGGCTTCTTATCTGTCCCAAGGATTTCGGCAACAATGCCGTTGAAATATGTGGGCTCGTGATCGAATCCGTCCGACTCTAAGTCTATTATTTACAACATGATTTAATCCGCATATCAATTTGAATTAGGAATAGGACATCGAAAGTGAAGTGTGGGAACTGTACTAGATTCTATGTGTTTAAAGAATTGAACATTTTTCTTACCCTGACATTTGATTGTAATTGTGTCCTCAACTTTCTTGGCGTCCCCTAGCTCCTTGATTAACTTAAAAATAGCTGGACAATCATGTCTTGTTATGGAACGGATTTTAAGAGAATCCATTTCCCGAAATAAACTGTACAGATTGATTGATTTATTTTAATTTCGATAAAATTGTAAGTTCTTAACAGGTGCACGTTGAAGAAGGGAATAAATATAAATTTTTTTTAACTCTTTCCCGGCCAGTGTCAATTTGCCAATAATTCGCTCGGGAAGATCTTCTTTACCGAACCGAGTCTGCACTTTTCGACTCGTGTTATGAATGCAAATTATGTGTAGATAAAACTGGCTTAAAAATCAATAATCTTTAACTATCTCTGAGGTAGTTATTATAATCTCTATCATAATTTTAACCTAACTTAACCTCGACCGCATAAGTAATATAGAAATACTGTTAAACAAAAAAATATTATTTAAGCATTAGATGTATTTCTTTCAACGTGTTTTAACAAAATAAGATAAACCATTAAAGGGCTTAACACACTTAAACTGCTGACATGCGATTATAGGAGTGACTTTAAAATACTTTAAATGCAATAATAATAACAGATTGCGAGTAAAGAATCCAAACAATTACAATATTTGACAAAGAAATCAGAAAACTTTTGTTAACATCAAGGAATGATGAATATAGCTACACTAATGAGCGGATATTCATTAATATAAGAATTACAATAATTATTACAAATGTAATTGCTAAAAATAATAGAACTTATACCTGACTGGTTAAAAATTTAATACAATTGATCGCGCATGTGACTTGGTATTGGAAACAATGTGTTTACTCATATTATGTGTTCTTGTCACTTAATTATAAAACTATTGAACCTTGAACATTGAACCTTAAGTAATATTAACAAAGATAAAAGGTAAATAAATTAGAATCATAAGACTATTCAGATTATTTTGGCATTCATGACGAAGCTAATTTTCTAATCGCTTCTTTGTCCAATCTAAAATTATGCCACCCTTCCAAAGCAGTAGTGTTAGTCCCACCGTTCTTGTCATAAAATTTCAGAGCCGATTCATTCCAATCCAGAACTTCCAATTGGATTCGTTTACAATTTTTCTCCAATCCAACCTGAGAACAAAATGAATCATCCAAGCTAATATAAAAATGAGGAATAAAACGTGATCAGGGACATCGTTGTTGGAATGAAATAACCTTTGCAAGGGCTTTCAGCAAAGCTGAACCTATTCCTTGACCCCTGAAGGACTTGGAGGTACAAAGGTCTTCTAAATGAATTACTTTCCCTTCCCATGCAGCATACGCGTAGAAGTACAAGGCGAATCCAACTATTTTGGTCCCTCGAGTCTTAGTGTCTGTTTCCGATGGAACTTGAACCTCGGCCACAAGGCATTTGAAAGAGGGCGGATTCGTGTCGAAACCGTCTTTCTCGAGTTCTGTCATAAATTTTCAATAAAAACGGACTTCAATTTTATAAGGAATTCGTTTAGCCGACTAGCCAGTTCTTTAGGGATTAAAATAATGCTTAAAACAACTTAAGACAACAAACATTGAATTAAATTTTTTTAAATAATAGAATAAGAAAATTCTTCAATCGCGAACACAACATTTAAGTATTATTCTCTATTCTTAGAAATACTATAAAATATCTAAAGGACTTACCTTGATAAGATAGCATGGGCTTATCTGCCATGTTTTGGTGAATTGCCAATTCCTGCTTAAGTCCCATAATTGCTGGACAGTCTGTTCTATCTGCGGGTCTAACTGAAATTGGTCTAGACATTCTTCTAGTTTCGAAGTAAAGAATTTTAGACGTGTATACTATTGTGTCGTTTTTATGAAAGAATTTAAAAAAAAATGTACTGGAGATGCGAATGGCTTTCCAATGGTTTAGTTATAGTTTGAATGAAACGTGTTCATATTTATTGGCCAACGAGCAAAGCAGTGTGACATACATCAATACAAGTCTTTTTCTTTATCCTTAAATATTTAGTCTGATGAACCTGAACGCAATTATCTAAAGATTGGTATACACATGGACGACATTGATGAAGGCACGATTAACTTAATCCCAATTAGCAATGCCCTTTTACGTATCTTATTTATAGAAAATATAACTTGATTTAGCACATAAACATGGCTACAAATGCCAACAGTTATATTTTTTACACAGTTATAAAATTATTATTCATTTTATTCGGCTGCCTGGTTCTACCTGCCTATCTAATTTAATTCGGAAGCTGTTTTTGCACCAAATCAATGCATTGTCAAAATACACCATTGCAGAGAATTTTTTTAAACTACTAATCAGAGAAGCTTTCAACAGAAAGAATAAGTACACACCTAAGCATGCTACTAAAACGGTTTAGTAATCGACTACAAATACAAATTTGTGACAGCAGAACTCATCTAAGAGTTCTTAGATATGGATACCTTTGTAGTACTTAGACGAGAGCTCCAAAGCTCTCTCCTCTGAGTAGATCGGATTGTAGTCCAAGATATTGGTAGATTTAATTCTGTTGAATGTAAGGGTCTTGTGGGCCATTCTGAAAGATTCAGCAGTGGGTAGAAGGGGTTTGTCATCAAACCAACCTCTCCATGACCGCGGAATAAATCGAAGAGCCAAGGAAAAACTGAAGAGCCAGAGGAACATCAAATAAAATGGGATGGGGAGCACAATAGTCGAATATCCTTTGAGAGACAGAAATGGCTTCATGAAGTCAAACAGAGCTACTGGCTTGGTGTCATCATTTATGAAAACTGTTTGGCGATCAACAACTCTCCAATCTTCTACAGGTTCGTCGTTCTGGAGCTCTTCATTAAGTCTCCATATGGCCAGAACATGGGCCCAAGCAGCGTTACCTAAGGATTTAGAGTAGACTGTGAATTATAATGAATTCATGAGATTCAAAACTATTTTGAACCAATACTTACCCGCATACGTAGATTGAAGGACAGGGTCATCATGGAAAGTCAGAAGTTGTGGGAGCCATCCAAACGTTGACTTTGCGGCTCTCAAAGCCTGTGGAACGTAATATGGATCAAGTTCTCCATACAGAACTGTCGGTCTTAGAATAGCGGTTTTCAGCTTATTTCCATTAGCCATTCGCCGATTCCGGTCACAAATTACGATCGCTTCTGACTGTGCTTTAGTAAATCCATAGTATCCCATAAGGAGTCTCTTCTCCTTATCGGGGAGCTCTGTAGTAACTTCCGATTGGTTTTTGAAGACGGAATCGTGCTGAATTACTGCATCTACTGAGCTTGTGAGGATCAGTTTGGGAACGTTCCACTGTCGACATTTGAAAGCTACATTTGTCGTTCCTTGAAAATAAAAAATGAAGGATAATCATGTGTACTCAATAAAATTTTGACTAGTATATAAATTAAACTGATCAGTTCATACCGATGAAATTGGCCGTTTTCATAGCAGCCCTATCGCTAAATCTGCGGACATCAATAACAGCGGCGGAATGAATGACACAAGTCGCTCCATTGAAGGGCTCATCCAACTGATCTTCTATTGAAATATCGGCTTCGTAGTATTTTACAGAATGAATTTCTTTAAAATCTATAATTTCAAATAGGATTTAAAGAATATAAAATAATTAACAATCTGTAATCAACAAATGCTAGAGGATTTCGTTTGAATTCTTTAAAGTGTGCTTTACCTAATTTCTTGACATATCGATTAATATCCACAACTCGAATCTCACGAATTCCGTCAGCTCTCTCGTTGAGAACACGAATTATGTGCTGGCCAAGAAAACCGCTCCCTCCTGCAAAGATTTTAGAAAAATTTTAGTTCTGAAGATCAATAATACAATTGTATTACACAATAGTGGATAGCATTAGAGTTAAGATTTCAAATATTAAGCAATTATTAACCATTATTTTTATCTGTAACTAAATTAAATGGTTTAACTGTTACACATTCAACATCAATCTTTGATGGTAAAATCAACAAACACAATATAAAAGGTATAATTTTCAACAAAATTCTCACCGGTAATTACCACCACTTCATCCGGTCCAAGAGTAACCCTCTGAGGGAACTTTGGTGATAACGCCGGGCTTAAACTCATCTTCAATTAATTATCCACCAAAATAATCCTATAAAGTACAAAACAATAATATAATGTTCCATTTTGTCAATAAAAAAACATTTAACCAACAACAAGTGGTTTCTCTGTAAAGTTAAATTAAATATTAATTTCCTCTTTCTCACACCTGTATAAACTCGGTAACTTGACAATCCACCAACACCAACTTGGCACTTGGTCCACTTTTTTTGGCTAATAATCAATAGCTCCGGTGCAAAACTTGGCTTCCTCGTTCTCCTGGAACAGCAAATACCAACAGGTGATAAAGGAAAGTTATGATAATCAAATCTGACTATTGAATTCGATGCAAGTATGAATATCAAATAAATTAAATACCAAATTAAAACTGGACCACAGCTTCGTCAGTCTGTCAGATTTTTTCTGCCACTTGAGATGATGATTGATTTGATATGGAAGAATATTATCGTATTATTGTACTGGAATTAATTTCCTCTGTTCTCATCTGTTCTGCAATCTGAATCAGTCGGCTCTTTTTTTAACTTCGAACTTCGAACCTGTCAACACAGCATACCAAATGTGTATGAGAAACAAGGTTATTTGAACATACAGACGTATTACAAATAAATCCCTTTACTTTCAAGCTATTTACATATGATTATATTGACATCTCTCTAGTATCTCTTTTAATGTCCCAATGACTGATAAGATTCTGGCTATAAAGTTTCCTCACTTAAATAACTGTCCGTGTGTGACTATGTTTAGGTTTAAATGACTAACTTTGCATAATGTAAACGGAAGATACATATAGTCACGTTGAGACTTTGACAAATTGACAAGTCGTCCAATTACTATGACGTGATTGGACAGGCTGAAAGTTCACTATTACGAGATAAAAAACACACGGCACACATTCAGAAATTTCTAGAGCTGTTGGAACTTAGAAGGGAGAAAAGAAAAATATTTATGTCAAAATTGAGGATGAGAAATTTTGGATTTGAAATAAATACAAAATGACTCATTTCTAAAAGAGAACACTTTCTAGATTCTAGGTGCAGACTTGCTTTACCATATAAAATGTCTATAGTTGACACTTTACACGTTCTAAAATCTAAAATCTAAACTTCTGTTGGGCATTTCCAAAAATAAAAACTTTTAAGGAGACGAGACATGGGAAACGGAAACCCTGGGGGGCTCTACTCGGGTTCTATATGGATCAACTTCAGATCGAATTAAATCATATTAAGTAATCAATAGTAATCTTTTACCACTGGATTGTACAAGGTCTTGCTGTTGATCTGGCTGGTGGGCTTAATACACACGAAACTGCACGTAGGTCTGCTAAGACTCCAAAATACTAGCGAGCTTATATCATCACTAGAATAAACAAGGTAATCTGTGTAATGGTAAGCGCATACAAATGTATAAGCTGTAATACTTTAAGTGTTTTAATGAGTATTAGGTTTGAAAAGTTATATTTTTCTAGTGTGGGACTAGTGTAGGAGGCTATTATATAGGTACTGCTTCTTACTTTGTTATTGATGATTAACCCTTCTGTCTCTGCTGCATATAGTATTCTACCTTTCTACCTCCTATACTGTGGAAAGTGGATGGGTTGCTTATGGCTTTAGAAAATGTGTGTAAAGTCCAGCTGGTTTTTTACACTCTTTGTGTGAAATCCTCATCATCCAATACTTTCTTTCCTCCTTGTTTGCTTGCAATTTTTAACATGGGAGATGAACGTGCACATGGGGGACGGAGGATGGCACAAAATTTATCAACACTTTCAGGCCTTGTGTGCATGATATCTGGAAGTTTTTAATATCTTTTTTAGGATGTGGTTTTGAGTACAGCAATAATAAACTTGTCATTGCAAATCCGCCTGTGAAACTCTGTTCTTGTCTACATAGTGGCTGAGTTCAGTTATATGGAGATTTATCATGGAAGGAAGCAATAATATGGCTTGAAATGACGAATGGCAGTCATTTTTAGCCCGTTCGTTTGATATTGAGATTTGCAAATAAAATGCTCCATTAACGATGAATAAGGCTTTTTGAAAAGCCTTTGGGATATGAATATTTATAAATTATTTTTTAAACACTTTTAATGAGCTTGGATTGATTTTGGAGCAAATTACGGAAGAAGATTATTTATATATGGTATTCCATATCCTGATTCTCTAATGTAAAAAAAATATTGAAAGTGACAGATGCAGATGATGAAAGAAATGATGGATTTGTACAAGATGATATAAAAATCCTTGAAGTAAGAACGCAAATAGAATTTTCCATGAGGACTTGTTTGCCATATAATTTGCAAATAATCAACAATTAGGTCATCATTTAAATATCATTTGTCGCTATTCATTAAATTCTAGCTTCGTAGCTAGTCAACTAGAACTGACACTGACTGCATAAGTTTTTAAAATTTGCTGGGGGTTTGTTTTGCTTGTGATTTTTACGATACCGTTCAAGGCGTTCAGTAACATGAATGAATACAAAAGTTAAAAATTAAATTATTAAGTAGTCTGACATATTTTATCACGTCGGTTAATTAATTGATTGCATCACTAATAAAATAATAAAATCTAATAAAGGCGACATCCCACTATCATGCAGAATGCAGAATGCAGAAATCTGCATGCAGAATTCTGCATTTCTGAAAATGCAGAATTCCACTGATGTGAATAAAAAATTCTGCAGAATTCCACTGCTTCAAAGTTTTAAACAGATTTCTGCAGGTTTGACGCAGAAATCTGCTTGCATTTTTGTGCATTTCTAGTGGAATCAACTCAACGATATTTTCTGAGAATTTTTTTTTAAATCGTCATAAAAAATGTCTGAAAATAATGGCAACCCTTGGAAATAATAAAAGATGCCACCAAGGAAAGCGGATCTTGAAAAACATTGAGGATTTCAACTAGCTCTCAAAATACAAAATACTTCAACAATTTTTTTCATTAATAATTTACGTTATTAACAATAAAGTGTGATTTTCGAAAAAAGCAGGGGTGGGCAAAATACTTCCGTCAAAATATAAAATAGTAGTTATATTTTGTATTTTCATATCTTACTCAAAAAAGTATTTTGTATTTTGGCAATTTCAGGAAAGCCGTTTTTGTACTTTGAAGTTCGTATGTTTTCCCTACCCCTGAGGTGGGAAAAATAGTTCGTCAAAATACAAAATACAAAATACAATTTTATTTTTTATTTCGTGTCTTCCTCTGAAAAGTATTTTGTATTTTGACATTTCCAAGAATCTATTTTGTATTTTGGCAATTTAAGGAAATTATTTTGTATTTTGAATTTCATGTATTTTGCCCACCCCTGGAAAACAATGTACTTTGAAAATTCGTTAATCTTCAATTCAGTTGACATTTAAAATTTGTTGTCTTCTTCTGTTTGATGCTAAAATCGTTTTTGAGTAGTTGAACACTGAAATTCGGTTTATCATAGATAGAACTATTCGTCTTTAGTGGTAAATGTGTTATGAAAGTATTTTGAATTTTGAAATGTATTTTGAAAATACTCTGAACTTTTAAAATGCTTTAAAATACAAAATACAAATTTTTTCTTGGAAGTATCAAAATACCAAATACTTTTGATGGGACCGCTCGACCGGTACGAAAATACAAAATAAAATACTATTTTGTATTTTGTATTTTACCAAAGAATCATCCACCCTGAAAACAGTCCACTCTGAGGGCTCAATTTCATTTTCAAAAGAACAAGTCACTACCCAACAGCACTCATGTATATCCTGAAAAGTGGCCCACCAGTTGCTTAGATTTTCGTGCAGACATTTTTCTTGCAGAAACATCTTTTGGAGATGAAGACAAAATTTTGTCTGCATGCCGAAAAATAGAGTCTGCATGCAGAAAAATATTCTAGTGGAATCAGACTTGCATTTTTGCAGAAAGTGCATGCAGACAAACAAAGTTCATGCAGACAAAATAAATTCTGCATGCATTTTTCTGCACGCTGGTGGAATCCTGAAGTGCAGACAAAATATGGAAAATCCCGGTTTTTCGTGCAGAATTCTGCATTCTGCATGATAGTGGGATGTCGCCATAATAGAATTAAATAAACTCCAGTGCAGACAAATATTTTATACTCCGACGGCAAAACTGTAATAGTGTTTAGCAACATCATAACATCTTCAAATAACATCATATAAAAACCCTGTGCTCTACTCAATTGTAAAAATTAATTTTCTGACGTATATTTTCTGATACAGAAAGTTGTTTCAATTTTTATTTTAGAACTTGCATTATATTAAGCAGTTTCCTTCGAAAAACATTTCTCCTCAAGTCGACATCCCACAATTTCCGCACTTTCTTTTAAGATCTTCTCGATTGGAATGGCCCCATCAAAAACTTTTACTCCTGTTCGATTGTTAACAAACTCATCGAAATGCTTGACATATTCCGGCCAAACTACTTTATCGAAATATCCTGGAGTATCCGGTGGGTTGTAGCCCCGTGTACTTCTCCTTAATCTGCATTCTTCTTCGTTTAAAGTGACAAATAGTCTTACATCGCATTTGTCAAAGAGGAATTGGGACTCGTAGATTGTAAACCCCTCAATAATTAGAACAGGCACATTCCGGTATTTCGATGTGTCCATTTCTAGAGTCATCGAAAAGTTATGAATCAGTCTATAACTGTCCTTTCTATATTTATTAGTAAGTAGCCGGTCTCTTACCAATTTCCCCAACCGTTTTAAACAGCTCCATACCCGAATCGAAGTTGGGAGCATTTTCCAGACAACTAATGGGTCCAACAATCCCGTTCTGATTTTTTATCCCACCTAGCCTGTCATCAAAAAACTGTCCCGGTGCTGCTAAAATAGTTTCCACATCTTTGTACATCTGATCCATGTTCATTGCACTCATGATCTCGTAGTTAGCATGGTTTCCAACCTCAGGAACCCGAACGAGTGTTTCATGATCGTCCTCGTAAAAGTAATGGTCCTGGTGAATGATTCTACTTCATGGGAATGACCTCTGCAGAAGTTTTGTCAGCGTTGTCTTACCTCCACATGTCACCCCAGACACTCCGATGACAAAGTAATTCATTGATTTACGTGTTAGCCGTGTCACAGCGGATTTACAAAAGTAACGAGCTCTAAATTCCTTCAAAAACAAATTCTTGAAAATAGATGCTGTAATTTCGGATGGAATGACTTGAAGATGATGGTGCCGAAGTGCCCGGATCCCAGAATAGCCTGTAAATTCAAATGTAATAGACTATGAATAAGAATGTTTTTTTAAAATTATGGAAATTCTGTAGAAATAAAGTTAATCACTTAAATTCACTTATGTTAAGAAACTAAGAAATTTAAACCATCAGTGGAGAGATCATGAAAACACAGAACAGATCAAATTATAAGTTTTTCCCCTCCAATCATTAGGAATTGACTTATGTATGAGTTTGGATAGGATGGGCTAATTGATAATTTACCCTTAGCCTAAGCCGAATACCTCAAAACCGAATTATCTGCGTTGAATGTACAATTAATAAAAAGATAAAATCTTCTTTTAAATTATTTCTGTAGGTTCTCCAATAAGACTAACTAAAAAAAATTAAATAAAACTTACCAAGTCGGTGGCACGAATCTGCGAAGGCTATCATCGTTTATTGACAGTTACTGATTTACAGATTCCTTTAATTAAAACCAGTGTAATTCGAATTTGTTTGTTGTTTAGTTTTGTACTCTACGTCGCTTGATAACATGATACCATGGAATTAAGGACCCCATCACCTGTTCGCTCGAGCTTAATCTAACCCTGAAGTGAAAAGTCATCATTTGATAACAGAAAAATAATCAATTACAAAATCCCAAACCATGTTTAAATCCTATGAATCATCTTGTAATAACTCTGTTCCCGGCATTCCCATTTCGTATTCAACCCGAATCTACCAGTTGTCACTTCTCCGATTTTAACCGAAAACTCCGAATCTATAAAACCATGTAATAAAGAGAAGTAGAAGAGCTCAAATGACTCCCACAAAACTTGAGATCCGGGTAATTCATCTTCTCCCTATGTAAAAGCTATCGCTATCCTGAGTGTAAAATTTCTTGCCAAAACCGAAACCCCGAATTCTTCGGGTTTGTAAATCGATAGGGGAATAAACCAAACCCAAGCACCTTGTCCTATTACATATCCTTACACATATATTCAATCTTTCATAAGGTTCTTTTAAAAACAACAAACAAATCATTTTGGAAAAGTAAGATATATTTTGGGTATCTTAACGAATAACGACTACTGCATGCGATTTTCCTAATGTTTGAGTTGATAGCTTGTTTATTTACTCACATTTTCTCTTTGAATAAACAGAGATCAGCATGTCTTCAACACTATCCAGTGTCCGATCCTCCCCCATACCCGACTTGGCTTATGATTCCTACCGAAGCTTATCTCTACGAGATCAAACTTTAATTCGAAGACAGTTTGCAAATAGCAGTGGCTCGGGGTCTCAAAATGTAAACAACATTCATGAGTACTCTGAGAGCCCAACTCAACAGTTAAGACAACAACAGCAGTACAATTTGACCCAAGCCCCTCAGAACAATGTCCCTTTGAGATCAGAGAAGATGTCGACGGAAGCCACTGCAGCGTATGTCAAGCGTCGACCTTCCAGCTTTGTGGTTTCCAGTGGGAAAGCTTATGCCCTTGAGCCCTATGTTGGAGAGACACTGGCGTTTTGGATCCTTCTTGGAATTCTAACAATTCTTGTCCTTGGAAATGCAATCCTCACATTCGTCATTTACGGAGTTGTACGAGTTGGAGCTGGAACTGAGAGCATTGAGGTGGGGTTTCGACAAATTACTGTACCTTATATCTGTAATACAATGCTTTAAATCCTTTTGGTCATTTATTTTTGAAATAAATACTTAATTATGATTATTCTCAACAGTTTCTTCCCCGACTTTTAAAATTCTACGGAGACACAGACCTCGGAGAAATTTACAAAAGAGACGGGATTCTCGAAGGTTTTCTAAACAAGCCGATTGAAATCTCAGGCGAGGACGGAGGATCAGTTCACCTCTGGACACATGAAGGAGCGCAGCCTTCCTTATCTGTGGATAAGGGGGGCATCAATATCACTCAGGTTCAAGAATTTCGAGTTGTTGATAAAAAAGGGAGAGAAGTATTCTCGACAAACACCCCAACACTTGGCTTACCCAGAGGAGTTCAGAAATTGGATGTCCGGGTAGCAAAAGTAAATCGGATCAGTTCGGCAGTCAATGCTTCTTTGCAACTAGTTTCAACTACATTCACATATCTCAAGGGATCTGAAGGAACCCACATGGAAGGGAGACATGTCCTCTTTAAGGCAGATCAGGATATATTTCTTAAGGTGTAAAATATTCGTCCTGTATTTAATTTAAAATGAATATCTAGGGGATTTACGCATCTGTAAAATTGATGATTTTTTTTCAGAGTGTAAACGGAAACATTATTCTCCTGGGGAAAGAAGGGATTCATATCAACGTGCCTGACCTGCCCCTCGTAAGGGAATACAATGTTACCCGAAAAAGTCATACTGTTCCAACTCAGGGGAAGAAAGAACCACAATATCAACTCTGCATTTGTATGCCTGAAGGGAAGCTGTTCAGGGTGGAGATACCCGTAAATAATATGAATCGTCCTTTACGGCAACGAATTGGCTGCCTAACCCCTAGGAATCCGTGCTAAAAATGATTTATTTGTTTAGCAAGTAAGAGCCGTTTTCTCCGAGCAATTTCATAACTTATGTAGTAAAAATAATCAATGTGTAAAAAGGATGAGATGAAGTGTTGCGATTCATTGTTTATAGAACTGATTAAGGTGTAAAGCATCGTTAATAAATTGATACAGCCCAATACAATTATGAACTATGATGTTAATTGATTCTATTGCAGATAAGTCCATCTGTTGTACTCATAATTCATTATTTACTGTTAAAATGTCCGTATTTAAAAAGCGGATGAAGAAGATGTCATAATGAATTTGAACGAAGTTGAACTGGTTGAATAAAATCATAGTTGATGAGAATAACCTGAATGAAGCTCTTTTTATTCATTGATATCATATTCGAAATGCTATCTCACAAATTTCATGGGAAAACCTCCGCCCATAAAGCTAATGTTAAGAAGATAATAATGACCTCTACATGACTAGAATCCATCTAAATTTAATAGAGATTTCGATTTAAGCGATGGAAAATTTGAAATGACCAAAATGTGTACCTGCTTTAAACACACTTCAAAACCTTAATTTATTTATTAGAAAATGGCTCTTCATTTTTTGTTACTCATCCTGAGTAAAAACTACAAAAAAATAACTCATGCCTAGCCTTATTAGTAGTTTTCAACTTCATTATTTAGGTAATCGAATATAAATAAATACGTAAATAAAATAAACGAAATTTTACATTAAAATTAGATTTCAGTTTATTCAGTTTTTAAAATCATTAAATTTTTTTTTCATATTCATCAATCCTTCGACATTAATCATCATTCCATCATTATACGATACATTTGTATAACTTGGTTCATATGAAATAATATCTTTTAGATAACGAAGATAGAATTTTTCGACATTTGTAGACCAAAATTTTCATACAGGGCCTGTTTATAAGTTTAGCGGTTAGATTTAATGCTCCAAAAAATACTGTACCTTAGTATTTTTCGGGTTCTTTAATTCCAGTTTAAATTTAACTTTCTAAATAGAATTTTTCGACATTTGTAGACCAAAATTTTCATATAGGGCCTGTTTAGGTTACAGATGAATATCGGTATTACTAATTATACGATACATTTGTATAATTTAGTTTCTTTAAGTTTAAACTTTGAATTCTAACATAGAATTTATCGACATTTGTAGACCAAAATTTTCATACAGGGCCTGTTCATGTAAAACATTGTAATACTTTTGTTTTAAATTATACGATACATTTGTATAATTTAACTTGTTTAAATAATTTTAAACTTTAAATTTCAGCATAGAATTTTTCGACATTTGTAGACCAAAATTTTCATACAGGGCCCGTTTAAAATATAACATTGTAAAATTTCTTGTACCAATTATACTATACATTTGCATAATTGAATTCAATCTGAAGTACTTCCAAAGATATCTGCATTTAAGTTGTTGATTTCAGAACTAAATATAAGACAATCCCTCACAGCTAGATGTCTGACGTCCACAGTCCATGTCTCCACAACATTGACAAGGATGAAGTTTGGTGAATGAATTTCGAAAAGGCTCCCTCGAGCTAGTATCAAGAGAAGGTATCTCAGTAACTACATGATTCCGACTTCAATCGTTACCTCCCAACCTGTTCATAAAATTAAAATTCGCAATTGAGTAAATGAATAAATTTTAAATCCGCATTACATTGAAAGGATTGTTCTATTATATATTCAAACAGCTTTTACTAATTCCATACGAACGATTATTTTAAAATTTAATTGCAAATCTAAAATTAATGGATTCATAAATTACTACAAGTAGTAAGTAGCAATACTCTCAATCAATTTAATATCCAACTTACTAATAAAACTGCATGCAAAGTTTTTAAATTTCTATAATAACACATCCTTTGTTAGTCCTATTGACTACTTATGAGTATGAGTCTTTCTAGTTTTATGGTACTGAGGCTAAAAATTTTTTAATTTTTGATATTCTTCGAAATTTGCTTACCGAAGTCAGGAGGTTCCTCGAATTGAATGGTTTATTCCTGAAATCTCGAACACTGACCCGAATAAAAACTCCTATCGCCTTTTGAACTCATGGTCCCAATCCTCGAAAAATCTCGAAAACAGTTTGGGACAGCCTCTCCACTCCAGGATAGTCCAGACCAAAGAAGACTGCCGCTTTTTAGTTCCTGCTCTGGCTTTATGAACTGAACTCCATGACCAGGTCCTCGAGGTGAAGTGGAGTGCTCTATCCATCATGGCCGAGTTCCCGGTAGAAACTGATCAGAACACCTTCTCAATGTTCAAACATCGACTCCAGTCTCAGTTCCAGGAACTTATTGAACTGAACCTTTTTCAATTGAATACGATAAATTCTAGAATGCCAGTTATCAGTCTACTTTGGTAATCAGTATAGAATATAAGAATATGGAAATTCAAGAAGCCGTCCCTGGTTGATATTTTTGTAGAATACAAGGGATTAGTATAGGCCAACCTTTGAAAAGAGGAATGAGGATTATAAGGAGACCACTCATTCATTCAAGACAAATTTACTCCTATCCATACCAAGAAACTGTAATTTCTAAAAGAACCTTTTTAGAGGCTGAATCTAGAATTTTCCAGGTAATAATGAGCAATGAAATCGCACTGAAGTCCGTAAGCTTGAATACAGCAATGTATTTAGGATATGTTGAAAGAAACTCAGGTCAAGGTGAAAAGTTCCGATACTCCGAAGTTCTTAGAAATCTGAATAATAGTTATTATTATATAGTAAAAGATCGACAATAGACTTCTAGGATTCTAGGATTTCTAGGATGTACAAAATAGCAGTCTGGTTAGAAAGGTTTTTCAAAAAATTATTTCCATTCTTCAATGTTAGAAATTTATCCAAATACATACCTAGACCTAGATGAAAGCCCAACGAAAAGTAAAGAGGAAGCAATCGAATCTCATCATTAACATCTCAATTGATTGTTATTGTTAACTATGGAGAGAATGAATTCATTTGGCTTCTAAGCAATCTTTCTCGCGTTACTATTTCAAAACCGTCTAAGATTACATACAAACAAGGGCTCCTGACAGAGCATCCATGATTTCATGCTAACCGATGGCCTCTACTTTAGGGTCTCAAACTAGATTCATGGAACCCGAGAAGCGGAGTTAGGCCATTAAGTTTTACTATAATGATTTGCATAAAATTCGGTGAAGCCCATTTATGAACTTTGAATAACAAGGCCGCCAGACCATATCTCATCCTACCATATAGAAAATTGGAAAAAAAGATAAATAAATTTGCACCAAATTCCATCTTTATTATCAGAGGAGCAGTCAGGGAATATTTATCTGAATTTATAAACTTAATAATAAGCCTCTTACGAGACAATCCAAACGAAGACCAATAAATATATGGGCAAAATTACAAAATCAGAACAAACCGGCTACTGTTTTCAACTGCGTTTAGATAATTCTATACAAGACGCTACCACTACTACGCCGAAGGTGTCATTTGATTCTTGATCCATTGCCACATTTCCTTACAAACTTGACACATCTTAGATTAAGCGAAGAGTGTAAAACCAGTTTTGCTTCTGAAGTTTCCCGATCACATCATTTAAAATATCGAATGTCGCTACATATCATCCAGATAATAAATCTCCGAATGAGTGTACTCATGTTGAATACGATATTACACAGTCCTACCTGCCTGTTTCAATCTTATCATTCCTTAATTTGGCTTATGAGCACAAATCACGTCCTTCTCTTAAGCAAGCCCCCATGATCGTTCTGTCATCCCAAGAGTTATCTGACTAATAAAATAAAATCATTTTAATTTAAGGATTGAGTGCTTCAGCAAAAAGGGATGCGATCAAGATCAAGTGGAGGAAGCACTTTGGAAGTTTGAACTATTCACCCGTATAAGGGCAAGCACCTCAGCTTTTTTTATGGACTGTCAAAATTGTCAACAGCCTGCCAGCATAAAATCATTTGCAATTGATTATTTGAGATTTGTATTCATATTTAGTGAATTTTTATTACGAATAAAAGCCTTGGGAATATTTAATCATTAGGGAAATTATGATATATGCACTACGAAACTAGGTGTAGAAATTTTAATACTCAAGGCAATTCCTAGTCCTACTAACTTTATTCTTAAGTTATTTTATTTGGCTTGATCAACCTACATTCATTAAATATGGAAAATCTATGGGGCCTATTCCATAAATTCACACGTCCCTTCAACCTTAGTGTCAATTGTCAATCATTTTTAAGAAATGCAAGCAGACTTTCAATCTTTTGAACAGTTCACTCTTGTCAAATGTTATTAAAGTTTGATAGTTCAGATGGTTCAGATATTTGGATAAGTTGGAAAGCTCAAGGTTCTTAGATCTTGTTGATATTTGTTCTGATTTGTTTGGACGACTTAATGAGATTAAATTTACTTCTTGTTCAGCTTCATTTAGGAATTCAGAGTTGGATTAAGGTTGATTCAGCCCCTTCATAAGCTTATGTTGTATGTAGCAGTTGGAATCTAGCTGAGATAATCCAATTTATAATCATTCATTTTCTATCTATTTTCGTATCTCTGGTAGTAATTTGTTATCTGCGATCTGTCGTTTGTGCGTCTCTACTAGGTTAGTTAAAATATTCCCGTGACATGATGGGCATAATGTAAAAAAATCACCTTCGTCCAAGTATCTTATTTCACAACGACGTTGCGTTATCTCTGACATTTTGACTAATAGTTTCAGTCTAGTATATAAATATTTGCAATGGAAAAATTTTCCCGAATCGTATTCACACAGTTTATGGAATTATGAAATTTTTCTTCACAACTATTTAGCTTGGTACTCTCCATATTTGTTTAGTAGATGCCATTGGAAACATTTGCATGACCTTTTACTGACAAGTCTGTCCAATCTACGTGCAAAGCAGGGACAACTATCCCTGACAAATTAATACTTAATTATTCTTATTCTAGCAAACATTTTTTCAACATTAATTACTATTTTAATTACAATTCAAATGCAATTTAATCAACCATACAAAGCTATTTTATGTTAAACCTATAAGACCGTCAATGCCCTTATTTTAAAAGTCCTCCTACATGCATAACGTCTTAAGAAATAAATGTACACTTCCATACGACATCTAAGAAACTTAAATCTCACCCCGCACTACATAACTCTCACAATTCTTTAAGTAAATAATAAATTTTAAATCTAAATACTCCCAAATTCGAATACATATTTAATTCATTGCAGTCATTATTCTCCACCCTCTAAAGCTGTCCGAACCCTCCCCCCGTATTTCTCTGTTGTAAAGGCAATAAATAAAGCTCAGAAAACCTCCTGATATTTCCAAGACCTTCCTTGAACAATAAGCCGATAGATCAAAGCCCCAAGACCTTACAAGCGTTAATTTATCCCATACCTTAACAATAACTTGAAGCAAGAGATTGACTGATCCAATGACTATAACGAGCAGCAAACATAACATTTTATGCCAAGGGAGAGGATAATAGCTGAAGAAATGAGTAACAAAAGAAGCCCATAAAAGGAAACAGAGAATTCATTTATGTGAATAAGGCCCATTAGTTAGGACGGAGTTTACAGCAGAGAGCATTTTGTACAGGTAAATGGTAAATCCCAGAAGGAATAAGGATACTTATAATAATATTATATACTATTTTCCAACCTTAGTTTACATGACGGTTTAATCATTTTAAGCTCAACTTACTACCAAGAATATAAGCTCTTGCTCTTTCTGTATAGCTTGCTATATATCTGTTGCTTATTTAACTTATTAGGAAAACGCTGATGGGGCAAACGTCGTCTTTGATGCTCTCAGCCTTTTTTGGAAATTATTACAAACTCCATTCCACTATTTTAGACATTAGTTTGTGTCAAGTAGGAATTGACTATCACTTCTATCAACTATAATGAATTGGACCAGAAACGCTTATCCTATTTATTTTTAAGTTACTTTAAGAGGGTCTTAAATTAAGTAAATGCTATTATCCTTATTAAAATAGCTTTTTTTCTTTGTTCACTACTAAATGTCTTCATTTCGGAACTTTGAGTTCTTAAAAGGAAGCAGAACAGAGTGTAATTTATTTCCATTTGTACTTACAAACATAACTTATCTTTAACTTATACTATTTAAAATGCTGAAACAAAAACGGATTTTATAAAACAATAAATTAACATCCTGATTCTTAATTTGTAATCCTATTTTCACCAACAACCATCCACATCCACCGTACACGGTGAAATGTCGATGCTGAATCTTTTAAAAAAAATTCGTCATAGTTCACACTACAGAGTCACACTGCTAAATACTTGCATCTGTCGAATTCAATGCAGTCTCCCCTAATTGTCAGATTGAAAGTTTTAGCTCGATCTCCAGCAAAAAAACAGTAGGCTTATGCGCTAGCGTTTCATCATCGGCTATCTGTAAAAATAAAAAGAATTCAGTATGACACATATTTGTAGTATCAAAGTGCAGTGTAAAGTAGAGGATTTATGTAACATGTGACATAGCCAAACTCCATAGACCGAATAAGGCTTCTGCTTGCCACTACTTGGCACTTATTTGTCAAACTGACTGTGACTTTTTCCATTTTGATGTATAGGGCACATGAATTATGAACACCGTTGAACGTAGTAATTTTGTATCCAATTTGCAAAAAAAAATCAGAATAAGTATAATCCTTTGACAATATAATATTCCCTAATTCTTACTACCAATTAGTCGTCCTACCTAAATATGCCCCTGAAATCCTTTATTTGCGAAGAGGAATAGCACATAGAGGGTACAATTTATTTTTTAGTATTCAATTACATCTGAAGGGAGACAGAGCTCATATATCATGTGCATATTGTATTTTTAAACTTGTTGTCCTCCGCTATTACACTCTTCCCCATAAATAGATCAAAGTGTCAAAAAAAATACCAAAAATGGTCAGGGAAAGTGTTTTAATCCTTCTCCTGGCTTGTGCCAAAAGATAAAGCAGCCTTTCGAGTTTCAAGTCAAATCAGGTAAATAATGTGACAAATGTCCACACAGAGATCATTTGCATTTTGTCATTGCCCACGAGGAGTTTAAGAATATGGTATTGAGGGGCTCTTCATTTGGACATTTGACATTTGACAGACAGGACATGTCCAAATATGATTCTGAGATTTTGGTGACAGGCCAAAGAGGCAGAAAAACGAGTATCCTTAAGTCCATGGCTACATTCTACGAGACGAAGCTCTTCTGTCTAGCTGTGTTCGAAATGTATGTGAAATTTCGGGGTGAATTAGCAAAGGAGAAAAACTCAAAACACAAGTTTGCAAATAAGTCAAGTCCAAATTCATATGGCCGACAAGCTTACATGCAAAAGTGACTTGACTTGGGCTATTAATTCTTTACTAGAATCTAGAATTTTAAAACTGTGAATTACCTATATTTCCTGAGAGCTCTGTGCTGTGCCTTGTCTTATACAGTGCCCTGTGCTATGTTATCATTATCATTGATTCGATCCATATTGCCCAATATCCAATAAGACTCCAACTGAAAAGAACAATCAAAGTCTCATCACAAAGGACAACCGGAAAGTCAGACCCGAGCAGTCACAAGTTTATAAAGTCCACGCCACACACGATGGTCATAGATGGATAATCCTATCGAGGATTTACTTTTCCAAAAAGAACTATCTGCTTTTTGATCGTGTGATTTGATTAAAGATTTGATCTCGCAGGTAGGACCTAAAAAACCTAGCTATTTGGCGTACCACCATCAAATAATAATCTCATCTCATTCAATTGTTTATAATAACCTCTGTGAGTTTATTAAGTGAGATCTTGTGCCGTTGATCAATCATTGGGATTCATAAGGTAAAAACGGCTTATATGTTTGGATCATATCTCTCCTGGTGTCCTGGTGAATTTTTCCTTTTATAATATTCAAGAGGTTATAGATTTATATACACTCTAGACACAAGTAGAATAGGGAGCCCCTTGCTGTGTGGCTTCGTTTTGGTTTGGTCAGCTTAAATGAATTAATTACTTTTGAGATTTAGACTGACAACGGACTAGGGATGAATTGAGTTAATCCCTTTTGAATTCATCGTCCAAGTCATATCATATCATAATTGTTAATTGTTTATCAACCACTACCAACCCCTGTCTAATGTCCAAGAGAAATGGCTAATTTGGAGTTTAAGATACATGTAATAGGCCAATCTGTTTGATTTAACAACTCTTCGTTCTTCTCAAAGTCAAAGTCTCGGTGCGGAGGTGACCAAATAAAGGAAGTGGCACATTATTCTGTGAAAAGTACACGGACAACTTTATCCCCTGTTTAGTTGAGAGGATAAGACCAAGTTGGGAAAGACTGGATTCAAACGATTCATTATGGAAGTTGTGTTGTGATCTGCAGCAGATTTTAGAAAAGTTTTACCGGACCGGATCGTTTCGTAAGCTTTTATCGGTAAATAAAACGAATTTTAAGATACTGGATTGGATCCAAGGTAAATCGAGTTCAGTAATTATTTTAAGAAATCAAGTTTTGGGTTCATTAATTATTCAAGAACTACATTCTAGATTTTCAATTGAATTAGAAAACAAAATAATTGTCAATATGGCTGTTATTTTCCATGTACACAAAATTGATGACTTATACTTTTAAAATCATTAGCTAGTTTAACTTTTAATGATTTTAAATTGAAGATTATATGTCATTAATAATTCAAAGGTTTTTTCTAAGTCTCCCAATCCTATCACAGTTCCTTGTTAGACCTTTCCATCCCATATATTATATTATAAAATCCATCCACACCCTTGCAAAAAAAACGATTGAGCTTTGAATTAGAAATTAAAAATAAAATCCCGGAGTAATTTATCTCTTTCTTCTTTCTTTCATCACCTATACCAAATCCTCTACTTAAAATGCAAATGCAATGAATCTAAAAGTAGCTGATAAATAACTTTCATATTGTTGCAAATAACGTACACACGCATCAGTAAGTGCTGGTATGCGTGCTCCACACTGACAATCCTTAGTGGAAAGAGCCTTTCCTATCCATAAGAAAATCTTTGGACAGAGAGGGGACTTTTTGACAATGGGAATCGTAATTCATTGAGACGGTGATGATCATGTCATTTCATTCCCTTCTTTGTCAACAAGTAGAGAGGGAACCAACAACATACGAGAGTTAAATGTTAATCCACCTCTTCGCTATCTAATTCCCATGTGTCGATATATCCAATTACCGATTCAAAAAATCAAATCCATTATGTATAATCCATGTTCTCCCATGTCCTATTCCCAATCTCTCCTTATGGGCTGTTCACAAACTTCTGAGATTGAAACACACATTCGCCAAAGTTTGGCATGTGACATTAAATTCCTCCATAGCTGCTTAGATGCTATATTCCTCGTTTAAGCCTGACGATATTGAACCTTTTATTGGGCCACGACATGCCCCTAAACATATTACCCCTGTCATCAATCCACTCTACTACTCTCAGCCAGGAATAATTAAGTATTAATTATAGTGGATGGCAGGAAGGATAGTGTTGACTTGAGCAGTTTATTACCGGCCCAGTAATACTAGTAATAGCTGCATATGACTTATAATGAGAATGAGACTTTGATTGATTTATCATCATGATTCATGCCAGTACATTTTTGCCGTATCATTCTTCTCAGAATTCCGTTACATAAGGGAACAAGAGCCAGTATAAGCTCCAACATACCTTGGTAACATCATCGAACCAAAAAGTATCTTAGGAATTGACTACAATGTTCACGTTGTTGAGGATGACGATAATAATATGGGTCAAGGAGATGCAAGGGGACTTGGGCCAGAGGATCTGCAAGCTTTGAGATCTCTAAGGAGTTTTAAGAAATTAAGAGACCTAAACCCTTTATTACAGATTATGTGCCTACATTATACTACTACTACCGACTGAGTAAATTAGGAGTTGGAACAAGTACCATGCAATCAAATACTTTATACACACACTTTTGACGTTCCTTGGCTGCTTGTATATTATCGTATCTCATTGACTCAATTTTTTATCTACAATCTATACTTTGTATTACTCTTACTTAGAGAGCCAGTTCAGCGAAAGTATCGCAAGACGAGATAATCGTTCTCACAAATCCCAAGATATATGAACATGGACAGGTGAATATCCGCATCTCATCGTGACTCTTCTCTAGAGTGGAGATAACTTACGGAGACTCGAGGATCTGTAGAATCTACAAGAGATTCCTTTATTGACTATCCTGTTCAATTAAACTTGAAGATCATGAGGTGAGCAAATAATAATTGGAATGTTGTAAAGATTTTGAAATTCATTTTATGAAAAGGCGGTGGATTTTTGGGGTTGTTAATTAATACTATTCCTATTGTGTTTACAGTTTGTCTGTCGTGATTGCGACTTGATGAAAATTCAATCACTGATTGTGGGATACGGTTATTTGAAATCAAAGTTGTAGATTAGAATTGACTTTTCCTATCGCTAATTCAGAAGTGCATGGGTGGTATTAAATATTTATTTGTTTTGGTTAATTAGCCATCTTAATCGGAGGGTGTTAACCTCTAAATAATATGGAGCACTTCGCCTAATTTCCCTAATGCAACTGTTGACTCATCCACTGCTCTTGATTAATTGATTGTGAATATGTGATGAGTTTGTTACTAATGAAGTTGATCCTTTTGTTTCATTCACGCCCAGTCAAGCCTGGAGGTGAAATACGGATGGGCACAATTATTATTGAGATGTAAGAGGGTGCATTGTGTTGTACTCCTTTGAACCATATTTGATGGTGGTATGTGGGATTTAATTGATCTGTGTTATGTTACGGGAACTCGTTGCGTAAAAGTGGAAGTGGATGCGTTCAATTGCATGAGAACTTTCTTCATGAGAGTTTATTACTATGATCTGCAATAGATTCTGAAATAGTAAATTTGCCCATCAACTCTGACCAGTTAAACATGGGAAACGGTGAATTTTGGGACTTGTTTGGAAAGTCTTTTCAAAAGTATTGGAACAGTAATTTAAGTTTTGAAATCAGTCATCATTCAAAATGAAAAATCAAGAAGGGTTTGTAACTAATCCCAAGCCTGAGTTGAAGCTATTAACAAATGGAAACAATAGAAAGAGGTATGCTCCGCTAATTGCGAGACGATGCACACACAGGGATAATAAAATCGAGCCGGTGTCAGGATCAGGTATTTTTTCACAATTTTTTCCACTTGTTTTCCATAAGGTTGATTTACTAAGGATAATAACTTTCAAAAAATAGTTGTTCAACAAAATGGAGAATGTCAATCAATTGCAAGAAATTGTCGATCCCAATCAGCCCCATCCGGTCTTACGAAAACTCATCGACTCTGCTGTGCTCCATTATCAACAGGAAATCCAGAAAAGCTCGTCACGACTTCAGAACCAACTTCTCCAAGAAGGAAAGGGCGAGTTCTGCTGAGACAATCCGCTCTCGAAACTTCCAAAGAATCCCTACACGAATATAGTAATCATTATCATGATGATAAAGAAACCGTCATAAACAACAGTACTAAAAAAAATAACAGAGTAACTAAGAACAAATCCATCCGTACTTGTAGTAAAGCTTCAACAAAAAGTATATATAGTCAAACGAAAAGTCATAAATCTAGTGGGAACAATGGAAATGGAACGACAAAAACCGGTGGTGGACAACTTGGTGGAGGCAAGTGTACGATTTCTAGTTCTACGAATTCTAATCTTCGGAAGGATGAAGTGGGACAGAGGCGACAACTTGGTGCGGGAAATGGCCATGGGGGCAATAACTCGAGACTGACAACAATTGCGAGGGACAAGGATGCTTGGAATTCTAAAATGGATTCCTCCTGCATGAGGTAGTGTCATGAAATTAAATTAAGTTTTATCCTTTTCCCCTGTTGCTTTTACAATGTCAAACAGTACCCTACCACCCAAATCCATCCATGTTAAGAAAACATCCCGTGACAATAGCATTGAACTTACAAAGTACATGCATAGTAACTTTCACTGTATTATATCAGCCTACTATAATAAGGCTGTAGAAGCAAATATTTCTGTTTAAAAAAGCCAATTCCTAAAAAGAGTTGTTTGCAATTTCATAAAACCAATGAGTTTAAAAAATAACAGTCAAGTCCATCAATGTAAAACGAATTTCTTTGCATGAATTGCTTTAAATTCAATGCAAATTGAACATTCTAGGCTACTTCAACATTTTCAGCCAGACTAAATATAATTTGTTAAAATTGCACACTAAATTCAACAATGGATTCAACAAATCAAACAACTACTCTCGTTTATGCAATGGACCATTTAAATTCAATATAATGGATAGTCTATCAGGCTTGGCTTCCAACCCTAAACACTATCTGAATGTGCTCAGTATAGCCTTGACGGACTCAAGTATTAAAAACAATGTCGTTAAAAGCACAAAAGCATTTAAAAACGAGTAAACACAAACCTCTTGCAGCATTTGCTATTATAATTACAAGCTAATGAAACGACAATACGACCTTCCCATAGTTCCTAAATCATATCTATGAACGATGAACCATAACATTGGCCACATACCAATGAAGAAACTAAATCCTTTAAACGAACAATGGAATAAACACCCTATTTTTTAATCCCTCTTAAAATAGACGACTGACTGTTTTGAAACCTTCCTGTGTTTCATCACAACCAACACAAGCAGGACGAGCACCACCACTACCAAAAGTGCAATTACAATTACGATCCCCCAGGAAAAGGCTTGAAGACCCTCGTTCTATTTCCACAACCACAACAACCACCATTCATGCAACTAATCTATCAGTAGGACAAGAAAGTCGTAAATTAATTAGCCGGGAGACCACCGTCCTCTTTCCAAATGGACTTGGAAAGAACTCCACCCATATCCAAGAACCGAGGTTCAACATAAAACAATTGACAAAAAGTTCAAGCCCTTGGCTAGCTAATGAAAATTCAAGATCTTCTAAAGTTTCCACTACTTCGAGTACTAGTGGCTTAGGCTGTGGCCGGATTTCGTCTCTTAGTAAACCAAAGCATTCTACTGGCTGTGATACCGACACCAAGAATACCAAAACGATGGGTAGTATGGAAATGGATACTACTGCAATTAATGAAGAAGAAAACATGAGGGCCGAACCGCTTTTGAAATTTCTTGAACCTATGGAACCAAACCTGGAAATTGTGGAAGGCTCCGACCTTGAACTAACCGTTGTAATCCAAGGTAATGGTTTTTAGAACCTGTTTTTTCTATCCTCTAGTTTAATAGTTTCTATCCTTTCCACTACGGTTTGAAATCCTAATTAATGCCCTTATCAAATTTTAAGTACTTATGGGAATTTTTTTTGAAATTACGTGTTTTACCCTGTATTTCAATGAGTGTAGGCTGACTATAATTAGTAAACCTAGATCCCAACTTCGATCGGTACATATTCCAAAATTCAAAAGACCACTAAGGTTTTTACCCTAAATGCAAATGATCCCTACTGCATTTTACCCAAAATACTAATGCAGAATTTAAATATGAATTATGATGAAATACTATTCCTTCGGTCTGACCCAGGAACATTTGTCCATCCATTCAATATATAATAACGTTTACATTACAATTATAATTATAATAATTAATGATATTCACCGCGTGTGTCATGTTTCTCTTGTATTATATTGTCACACGGCACACGTACGTTTATCTTTGTACCACAACCAGTTGCTAGTCACAATCTCCCAATATACTATCACTATGCACTATGTAGTCATACTGTTAGGCAGATCTAATTCATTTACGGTTTCGTCACTTGGTAAATAAATACTTCCAGCCATGCCAGTGAGACGAAAGCATGTAAATGGAATCTAAATGTAAATATTATAGAAGCAGAAAAGGCAGGTGGAAACGAATATGAGATCCAAAGTAGCTAGTTAGTGTGTATTTACATCGTGGAATAATAAATTATATGTGTGCAAGTACGACTTGCCAATTCCTTTAATTTCTAATCCTTCAATCGCTGATGAAACTGTATCCGTCCTGTGCCTTGCCCCTTTGCTACTACTGACTCTACTTTAAAGGATTATTCAGTTACGTGAGTTTGCATTAATTTCAGAAAACAAAAGCCACAAAGTCAAACCTTTCCTTGGGTTTTTCGTTTCCATCTCGTTTAGCTTTAGGTTAATAATATAATAATGCATGTGCGGTACTATCTGTATATAGTGTGGTGCGGGTAATTATATTCACAAGTCAATTATTCATATCCCAACAGGCTATCTATCAACCATTGCTTTGTGGCGTTTATTCAAGAAATATTTAAATGCTTAAAAACAGGCAAAGGCTGCTCTTAAACGTTCAATTTTTAAAGAAACTTCATGTTTAAAAACCAACAACCTTTACTTTTAATTTTTTGTCATCTATAAACAATTTACGTCTAGGTTTTTAAACATCTTCAATAATTTAATTCCGCAGGAGCAAATAAAGTCGTGTGGGTCAAGAATGACAAAGTAGTGCCAAACATTCCTCCAGATTTTGAATACAAGTCAAACCCCAAGGATGGAATTTTTAGTCTGAAAATCCAAGACGCTTTTATCGAAGACTCTGGCCTGTACATCTGTGAAGTGTATGGAAGTGACGAAGAGTCCGATGCGATCTGTTGGTGCCGTGTCGAGGTTGTCGGTAAGTTTAAATCCACCGATTCTGCCATTTATACTTATTCCAAAAATAATCCAAGTCTTAAAATAATTAAAACATGATACTATGTTCTCATGATAGAAGAAGTAGACGAAGATGACACCAGTATTGAACTAGAAGAGATTTCAGAGCCCCAACCCCCCAGACGTTTTATAGTCCCTTTAATAATAACAAGCGACGCTTCAGAGGATTGCATTAATCCTAACGTGGAAATCATGGATCCTGTCAGCCCTGCTGGAGAAAAGCGATTGAACTTTAAAGAGATCCGTGATACTTCTACCAATAGTTCCAGAGACGTTTTTGAAGATGCCGTAGAAGAGCAGCATCATGATAAAGACAATAATCTTCAAAAACCCTCAAGGAGAGAAGGTTGTAGGACTGGCAAGGTCCAAATCAATGGAGAGCTTTCAACCTCCCCAAAAGAGAAAATTACAAATGGAGATGATTCAACAATGCCCCTGTCTGAACTGAACCTAACTGCCAATAACGATTCAGACTTATCCCAAATTTCCCCCCTGAAATCAAGCGATAACGTAAATAATGACTTGAACTTTGGGTCTTCTTGTGATCAAAATCAATTGTGTATTGAAGAGCGTCGAAATTTAATTGATACTACTTATAGCGACTGTAATGTTAGTGATTTCGAGTTTGAAGCTTTGGATAAAACATCCTGTTCCACAGATATCTCTATTCCAAATAATACAGACAGTGATGCCCAAGAGGACACAGATTCGTCTTTACTGTCCAGTTCTGAAAAACACGATGTGACTGATTCGCCAATAGATCAAGAAATTCTAAGGGATTTGTCATTCTTTAATAGTTCGTTACAGTCCCCTTCAAGGACATGCAATGTCCTTGACTTAACTCCAGACTCTGAGAGGCAGTTCACGGATTTGTTAAAATCAGAGGAAGTGTTTGATACAACTCTAGAAAGTTGTGAAATGGTTTTATGCTCGACAATGAACGAATCATCTCCCACTCAGATCTTGGAAGACTTAAATAGATCTGAAGGGAGTGCAGAAATGTCATTGTCTACGACTTATAAATCACATGATTTAGAGACTTCACCGATAACTGGAGAAATGAGAAATCCACAACTCCTAGGGAAATCCTTTACATCCCAGTCGAGCACAGAGTCCAGTGGATCAGAAACCTTTAATAGCTTATCTTTGGACGAAATGTTATCATCGAATCACCAGTCGTCTCAAAACGTTGGCCATGCTTCGAGTCACACAAAGCAATTACAATCTCGAGATTCGTTTACTGATCAACTGCCCCCAAGGGTGCTTATCGGACCGTCAAATTTGATTGCCATTTTGGGGGAGACTGTGAATCTTCGTGTGAAAATTCAATCGACGGATGAAGCTAATACCGTGATCGATTGGTGTAAATTTGTTCGGGTAAGACTAAATTATTTTTAAGGGACTGCATCGATTTAATTTAACTTTAACTGATTTCTATCAAACTTAAAAAAATAATAAATTCGTTTTTAATCTGTTTGTAGGGAATTTACAGAAAACTAGGCCCGAGACTAGACTCGGAAGAACCTGAAGACACCTCTTCCCACGTCCAGATAAAAAAAGTTAACAGGGACCTCATCACATTGTCCATTACTGATGTAAATTACGAAGACAGTGGGAAATACCGGGTGAAGGTTCAGAACCTATTTGGTATCGATTACCATCATTGTATGGTATCAGTTGAAGGTGCCACTACCAAATGTTCATTAAATTACTGAGATATATCAAAAAATCAAGATGATACAATCTACAGTTATTTTAATTACTTCGCAGGGCCACCAGAACCTCCGGCAACCCCACCTAAAGCCAAATATGACAAATCCACCAACGCTATACTCATTTCTTGGCACAGTTGTCCATATGATGGAGGCTCCGCGGTTACAGGATTCTGTTTGGAAGCGTCATTGCTCCCAATGGATGAAAATAACGCTGATTTGAATGGAACTGATGACAAAAATTGGCTTGTGTTAACTCCTCCAAGGTTAGCATTATATGACATTTCATGTGTATTCGTAGTATGTAAGTATTGCTGATTAATTTCTGTAATACGAAAACTTAAAATTTCAGCTTTAAATGGCTCTGCTTTACACTTGAAAGTCCAAAGCCTGCTCAGCGTTATAGATTCCGTGTTAGTGTAGAGAACGCTTACGGAAAAGGTCGACCATCCAGATCTAGTAATGGTCTTGTGATCAATTCACTGTCAGGTCTATCACAAGGTGATGCAGATAGAACATAAATCCAAATAAACAAATCCCATGATTTGCTAATGCTTTTCAATAATTTTTTAATCCACAGGGGGTCCAGGAAACCCTGATCGGACGGTAAGCCTAGTTTACAATTACAATCCAGGCTGTGAATGGCCAGAACCTGCTTACGAATACAGGGAAGTGAGTCTTAAACACGAATCCTTCCTTCAGCACTACGATAAGTTCGAGCAACTTGGAAAAGGACGGTTTGGGGTCGTATTCAAGGTCTGTAGTAGACTTTCAACCTGTATGATGAATGAATGCACAAGTTATTAATTTCGTAAATATTTCAGGTGACCAACAAAGAAACGAAAAAATCATACGCTGGAAAATTCGTAAAGTGTATTAAAGCTAAAGACAAAGAACGAACTCAGTTAGAATACAAAATAATGAATGAGTTGAAGTATCACCCAAAACTTATATGCCTTGTGGATGCTTTCGAAATGCCCAGGGAGATCGTTATCGTGACAGAAATGTAAGATCAGCATCATTATATACTAGTAACTTTATTTTTACAATTATTAAAATTTACTGTTGAAACTTACCGGTTATTGTAATTTCAGGATTAATGGTGGTGAACTGTTCGAAAGAGTCGTTGCTGACGACTTTACGCTAACTGAGCACGATTGCATTGCCTTTCTCCGGCAGATCTGTGATGGAGTTCATTACATTCATCAAATGAACATAATGCACTTGGACTTAAAGGTAAATTGACGATCAACGACGTTCAAATTTCAAGCGTTAATTAAATTATGAAAAGTTAACGCATTCCTTCCCCCCAATATTGTAGCCCGAAAATATACTATGTACGACGAAGAATTCGAATCAAATAAAGATAATCGACTTCGGCTTAGCTCAAAAATACAATCCCAACGATCCTATTAGTGTTCTTTTTGGGACGGCGGAATTTGTCTCACCTGAGATAATCAATTACGACACCATCTGTCCAGCCACAGATATGTGGAGTATCGGTGTCATCACATACATCCTGCTCTCTGGTCTCAGTCCCTTTCTGGGAGACAATGATAACGAAACCTTTAGCAATATTACTAGAGGAGAGTTTGACTTTGAGGATGATGCTTTCGATAACATTTCTGAGGAAGCGAAAGATTTCATTTCCAATCTCATCATAAAGAGAAAAGAGTATGGGATTTATGTTTGCAAACAGTAATTTATGTTTTTCTACAGTGGAAATATCATCAATTATGATCTAATGTATTTTTTCATTCTTAAAGGAAAAGATTAACCGCTTTGCAATGTCTACAGCACCAATGGCTTGCCTTGTCAGACGCTGAGAAAAAAGACATCGTCCTACCGACCGAAAAACTTAAGCGATTCCTTGTTCGCAGGAAATGGCAGGTGGGTCAGAGATAAATTAATACTGATTTTCCCTTTACTTCTAACAAATATACGGGGAAGTTTCATGTCCTAAATGATCATTTATAGAAAACGGGGAACGCGATAAGAGCTTTAGGAAGGATAACTACACTGTATTCCTCAAGGAAGTCTTCTGGTTCTTCATCAACTTCATCCTCCAGTCCATTGGGAATCCTAGGGCAAGCTCTACATAAAAATCTCTCGACACAAGATTCTGGGGATTATGACAGCGTCTTCAGTTCAATCGACGGTCCATTAAGCCCCGACGTTATTGTCGAAGACACAGATATCCTAAAAAATTTCAATACTGGTAGTAATACTATTGTTAGCTCTCCTACATCCACAAGCCCTCCTTTGGAATCAGAGAACCTTCCTGATCAAACTGAAACGAATAAGCCTAAGTATAACGATAGTAGTAGAAGTGATAGTGGAGTTTGTGATGTTGCATCGACCTCAGCCACCCCCACTCCCCAGGAGTAAGCTTTAGATTTGAAATTTAACATTATATTGTAACTTGTAACGAAACCGGTTGAGTCTGTCGATACATTTCTCTGTTAAATAGCTCATAGTACAATTGTGCATAGTGTTTACATAGCATGTTCATGAGTTTGATGAATATGGATGGAGATGGATGAAGAGAAAATAAATCAATTAAACAAACGTTAATAAAGATATGTTCTATGTAGTAATTTAGTGAGATGAAATTTTTTAATAAATTTGCAATTAAACTTTCATTAGCAAAATAATAATTTACTAGCATTGAAATTATTTCTCGATCCCCAGTCAAAATGGAATCTCCACGCGAAAGAACTCGAAATAAATCTTGGTTATTATTTCCCAAAAATACAATATACGATTTTTAGAGATCATAAAATCTTATCTCGGCAGTACTAAACCAAGCATACAACAAGTTTTTCCTTCTCAACAGTCCATTCCATACTTCCTCAGCCAATACACGCTAACGAAAAACCGTTGAAGGTTGTTGAAACCCTTTGTTCCTAATATCCCAATCTAGGCTAGCTTGTTCTGTATGACAACAAAGCAGACTCTGCAAAGGCCATGTGTTAGAATGCTCGCACACTAAATAATATTGAATAACTAACCGAATTAAAAAACATTATTAATGCAGTAGAACAAGCTTTAAAATTGGACCAAACATCTTTAATGGACCTGTTTTCTTCTTTAATTATTAAATCAAATTTCCTTGATAAAAAGTACTCCAAAGTTTAACTTCCGATTAGTTTCAGTAATATCTCCCTAACAAAATAATTTTTAAACACTCATTTGAAATCCCGAAAATAATTTTTAAAAAATCGGGAGATAAATATCCGACTGTGCGATTTTTTAAACAATTGCAAAGTTTGAAAAGTTAAAAACATTTGCTTGCCTATGGGATTTTTGGAGAGCGCTGGCGTGCATTAATGTAGTCAAATTTTTTTTTAAATACTGTGAACACGAATTACCGCTCCCAGTTTGAACCTTCTTCTCATAATTCTAGTTGTTTATTCTAAGGTTAATTTTTCTATTTCCTTGTAGCTAATTAAATTTAAATAGGGATTAAAATATTCGAATTCAAAGATACCTGAACCTAAAATCCATTAAAATCTGTCCTTCACTTCACATTTTGTACTTTAACAAAACAAGACGCACACTGCACACAAGAGAAAATTCGTTATTTTTCATTCCTCTCAGTACTTCCATTTCATCCCTTGTTTACTAATTTTGATCAAATTTTCAATCACAATTTATTCCCTGTCCAAACTATCAAGTGTTTGTCTAATTAGTATTTAGTTTTTGTTGTAGGTTGCCTTAAACTTTAAACTTTATAACCTTTGACCTTCTACCATAGCACATGTAAGGAAAACATCCAAAATTGTATTAAAACAAACAAGCAGGGTGATTGCCAAGGATCAATAATTATAAATTTCCTCCATTATAAATTGACAAGTATCTTAAGTGTGTTACCCAAAAATTTTTTCTTAGCATGTATTGCATATTGATTGTGAATTGTTAAATTCCTGTGTCCTGTAGACCATAAAGTGGAAAGGCCATTTTTGAACAACGGTTGCCCTCAAACGTTAGGTATTTGATAAGTAGATGATTTTTCAATCTAAATAACAACAATAATTCACAATAACTACAAGGGAAAAGACGTTTGAAAGTTTTAATTGAATTCTGTCTCGAAGGTTTCGAAGTGCTCGAATCTTCTTACTAGATACGCCGGTTGATATTTTGATATTATAAGCAAAGGTAGTCAGTATATGGACTGCACCGCCCTGTGATCTTAAATTGTAAATAGATTAATCTTAAAAATAACTCAAGCAAACTGAATCATATAGAAGCGAGATAACGAGATTTTTAACAGTAAAATCAGATTTATATCTACAAATACATTATCACAATATTCTTAAGGAACTGAATAGGGATTTGAGTGATTTAGAGTAGCTAGAATTATTGTTCTACGAAAATGGATCTGTTAGAAGAGTCCGCGTCAGTTTCTTCCGATTCTTCGAATAACAACAAGTAAGTTTTTCAAAAGTATATGTACCTCTCCTGTTCGCTAAGCGTTAATTTTAATATATAAATATAATTTATGTTCAGTAGGTTGGGATTGCTGTTAAGACACGCGAGCCAAAACTCCCTGGATGAAAGTTCTCAACGAAACCAGTCAAACTTGCCGGAGGAAGATGATTACCGACCAATTTATAAAAATCAGCAACATTTTGAGAAAGCATTTAATACGCTTGATGCATTGAGAAAGTAGGTTATAGAGATGGAGGATCGCAATTTAGAAATGACACGGACAATTGAATTGATATTCATCGATACCTTGCAATTGATTTGAATTTTAGGACCATGATGATGTGCGATGTTACTTTGAAGGCAGGAGATGTTGAAATTCCAGCTCATCGTATGGTTTTAGCAGCATGTTCGCCGTATTTCTATGCTATGTTCACTTCCTTCGAAGAAAAGGATAAGGAACTTGTTACCATTCAGGGAGTGGACCCTATAGCGCTGCAAATGATTGTATCATACGTCTACAGTGGGGAGATATGCATATCGGAGGATAATGTGCAAACACTTTTACCTGCTGCTAATTTACTGCAGCTAACGGATGTAAAGGAAGCATGCTCGGAATTTCTCAAGTCACAACTTCATCCTTCGAACTGTTTGGGAATTCGGTCGTTTGCAGGTTGGGTCTAAAAAATTTGAATCACATGTGTTAGCCCTGTAGTTACTGAATTACTGACGCCTGTCGTATTAAAATTAATTTCAGATTTGCATGGATGTCTTGATCTCTTATCTGCCACGGAAATATTCGTCCAATTCCATTTTGCTGATGTTGTGGAAGGGGAAGAATTTTTGACTTTGAATGTCGAGCAGGTTAAATTATTTTTTGTATTTAATTTCTTGGTACATAAATATAGTTCTTGAAACTTATAGTTCTAACTTACCCCTACAGGTTACAGCCTTAATTTCTAGTGACAAGCTGACAGTACCATCAGAGGAAATAGTGTTTGAAAGTGTGTTGAATTGGATCAACCACGACCAAGATAATCGACGAGAATTCGTACCATCGTTAATGGAAAACGTTAGACTCCCATTGTTATCCCAGGACTACTTGCTTCATCACGTTGATGAAGAGCCACTTCTTCATCTTAGTCCAACGTGCAAAGATTTGTTAATTGAGGCTTTAAAATTCCATCTGCTGAGAGGAGAACAGAAAGCAACATTTGCTAGCCCTAGAACGAAGCCCAGACAACCCATTGGTCTTCCGAAGGTTTTGTTAGTTGTTGGAGGTCAAGCTCCTAAAGCTATTCGATGTGTCGAATCATATGACTATAAGGTACGCTTGTATGAGTCAATCAATAAGTTTATTATTTAATGTATGTGATTTATTGACTAATCAATTTTCTCGACTTATAGGAAGAGCGCTGGCGGTTGCTACCTGATATGCCATCTCGTCGATGCCGTGCAGGATTGGCTGTCGTTTTGGGAAAAGTTTATGCTGTCGGTTAGTTTAAATCCTGTAGAAAATAAAACAGTGGATGCACAAAATCTGTGTTTTTGACAAATTCAGAAATGATTTGTTCTTACTTTTAGGTGGATTTAATGGTTCCCTAAGGGTAAAAACGGTCGACGTATTTGACCCTTCAACTGCTAAATGGACAACAGGTCCACAAATGAACGCCCGTCGGTCTACATTGGGAGTTGCAGTTTTGAATCACAAAATATATGCTGTAAGTTTAAACAATATTATATTTTTACTAGTAATAAATATTTTTGAAGACATTACATCCGTGTGGAAAATATAGCAAATTTAAATTCAATGATTTTATATATGTGATAAAGATTGCTGGATTTGATGGAACTACTGGACTTAATAGTGCAGAAATGTTTGACCCAGCAAAAGGAGAATGGACCGTTATTGCATCTTTATTAACAAGAAGGAGTTCGGTTGGCGTTGGAGTTTTAAACGCAATGGTTTATGCAGTTGGAGGGTAAGAATATTTATAGTAATTGCATTATGTGTTTTTTTAGAAGCTAGACCAATGTCTGATAAACCATTAACTTTATCCAATAGGTATGACGGTACAAGTAGACAATGCTTATCGAGCGTAGAACGATATGATCCGGAAACTGACAGTTGGACTGCTGTTGCTGAAATGTCAGCTCGAAGATCAGGGGCGGGCGTAGGGGTTTTGGATAATCTACTGTATGCCGTAGGAGGTTAGTTTTGTTTTTTATAAGATTTACTGTCATTCACATGATAACGATAGATTTAATATTTTGAAATGACGATATAATTTAGGTCATGACGGACCAGTAGTAAGGAAATCTGTGGAAGTTTATGACCCTGTATTAAACACATGGAAATCTGTTGGAGATATGTCAACTTGTCGTAGGAATGCTGGTAAGTACGACGACGCAGGTTCAAATTGTCAGCGACTAATTGCTCAGTGTCAGTACTCTCACTGTCAAGTGTTGACGAAAATATGGAAAAGTCCGTATCATCACATTTGATAGATGACATTATTCAGTTCCTTAACGTTTGACACATTATAATTTAGTTTTGCGTTAAAATAAAAGGGATTAAATTGAGGCTATCTTTATTCAGGTTAAAAGATAAGTAAGTTCACGACGAATGCCTTCACTCCAGGCATTGATTCAATTCAATGAAATCAACTAAACTGACTTGATAAAAAATACTCAAAGAGCTTAATAATAAATTAATTTAATTAAGGTAGTATGGCCGAGCGGTCTAAGGCGCTGGTTTAAGGCACCAGTCTTTTCGGAGGCGTGGGTTCGAATCCCACTACTGCCAAATATTTTGCATTTTTCAACTTAATTACTCTGCTCTGTGGTAATGTTCTTTATGGGTTGTGTTGTAGGTTTAAATTGTCAGGGATAGTCTCCAAGCACTTATTCAAAGTTATAGACTGGGTTTTTGAATTACAGCAAACGTCATACAAGATATAATCAACTTAAAAAATACTACACTAAGATCTAATATTCGTACCTTAATTTCAGGCGTGGTTGCGTTGAGTGGATTACTCTATGTTGTTGGAGGGGACGATGGGACCTGTAACTTATCTTCCGTTGAAGTTTATGACCCAAAGACTGACGCTTGGCGGCTTTTGAATTCGTCATTGGTAGTGGGACGGTCCTATGCTGGTGTTGCAGTCATCGATAAACCTACTGGTTACCAGTAGTATATACTTATGCATGTAGATACGAAGCGGGTTTGTAGTGAGTGTGTATTGAATTCAACAAAACAATGTTCATTCGAAACAATTGACTCAATCTATGATTGAATGTGTGCGACAGAATCGTAATAATAGAGATTCTAAAAAAAAATGTGCTTTTTATAAATTACTTGTTAGTTTCTCCCGCAAGTAGACTCGTTTTCAAATTCTGGTTTAACCGATGTATGTACCTCAAATATATAGACGAAAATGTTGATTACAATTCAGAATTATAAGCTATTAGACCGAGATTTACCTTCAATGAAACAACTGTAGGGGGTTGTGTGGAAAATTGGAAAGGTATGAAGCATAGGATTTAAATGACACTAAATGGAAAAATTAATTTCGAATTTCTACATTTGTTATTTAGCTATTTTTGCACGATGTTGTTGCGAGGCTTCTCATCACTGACTACCATTTAAGATTTGAAACAGGAAATGAAAGAACTGAGAGAATCTCTTGTCACCTTACCGAATTGTTTGTTCAGATTTCAGATTGTGTTCAATGTCTTCTAAAAGTTAGCATGTTATGTTTTTCCTAAGTACGTATCGATGGTATTCGAGAGGCTATCTTAATTTTTTTCAACCCACCGATTATATTTGTCGGCTATGAGAACAGGGGTTGTCTATGATAGGTTGTTGGACAAATAGGTTTCGTTTTTTAAGGAGGGAATTGTTCCTTCTGCCTGATTAATCTCTCTATTACTATGGAACATTTTAGAAATACGGTAGTCCTTGACCTAATAAGATCAACTATGAGTATTTCATTTGTGTTATGATATAATTTAGACAGTTTCACACAAGCTGTCTTTTTGAACTATTTGGAAAAACACGGAGTGACAAAAATCCTCACAATATGTGTAATTGATGGAATAATGTATGAAATTAAAAATCATATAAAAATTCAAAACTTCTTACAATGCTGTTTTTTATATTTCATTGAGGGTCATATCAATCGAAGCTGTTCACTTTTTTATAGCTCGAATAGCTCTTATAACTGACATTTCGGCAGAACTTTCAGAGTTGAGTGGAAATGTGTACAAAATCAAATCCGGGGTATTTTCAAATTAAACTTAAGTATATGGATTTTATGCTTACCTGTGATTAATAGGATTTAATTCAATTTAGTTGTTCAATCGCCACTACTACTACGATGCACAATTGACATGAATGAGGTTTGCCGTTGAACGAGCTCTTATTAGAGCAATGGAATATAAATTATATCGTCAGATAAATATTATTCTGGATATAGCTTTGAAATTTTAAATGAAATTGTGAATTTAATTAGTTGACAATTGCAATCCTCAAACATTTCAGCTTCCTAAGCTCGTTACTAGACTCGATATAAACGATGAAAAGTTTAGTTTCTTGCTTTCATTTAAATGACTTGTATAGGAGTCAATAGGACACACAGAATGTATTTTTTCTCCAGTCGGACAACTCCCATGTCAATCTACGTTACCAACATCGGGTCATCGGGTAGTCAGAAATGTGAGAAATCAAATTCCATCTGAAATCATGAAACCATCAAGATCAATATTTTGTTCAATTTTTACATTGTTTTTGTGCTGTAAGTATCACATCAAACCATCGTCATTGCCTCGTACTTCTATTTTATTCTTGGGTTGGGTCTAATGTTTACCCTTTCAATTTGAAAGATCCGGTATGTGTCCAAGTAACTTAGGAATTTGGGTTACTCTCATTGACGCACGAATGAAACCTTAATTATTGTTTTCATACTTTAGAGAGATGTCATTGTGTACCAACATTCTTTACTAGTAAAGGGATCTTCAATTAAAACCAATGCTAATGGTTTCAGGTTGTTGAGTAAGCAAATAAATCAAATACCAAGCGGAAATAAAATTACCCCAGTCTGTGGTCCACATTAGTATGAGAAACGCAGTAGCTCGGAGGAGGAATACGGTTTTATGCTTGCTTATATAGCTGTTGGGGTCATGATTTTTTTATGAATAAATCATAATCTGTTCATTCATCGGTTATTGATTAACTGCAAAAGTGGTTAATTTACCACGTAAATTGTTAATTCGTTGGGAAACATCGCAGCAAGAAGAAACCAATATTTTTTTGAAATGATAGAACTCATAAAAATATTATTTTGTCTTTAAATTGACTATTGATTATTGATATTAATATTTTATCTTTCCCATGGAATATGAGAAGGATTCCACGGACTGAATATTTCCCCACTTGTAATCTCATTCATCACAAGATTGAACTAAAAAAATATTTAGGATGACCCAAACAAAATGGTATTGCATTGTTTGCACATCCACAAAGAGCTATGAAGAAGATATGTCAAGTCTCATAAACGGTCGGGGGCAAGTTAATATAATTTAAAGAGATGAACTTCTAAACGCTAATTATAATTAGCATAGTAAGAACTATTGGTTCCCCATGGTGGTGTGCCAAAAGGGCTTGACCAACTAACAATAGGATCACAAGTTCCCATCAAATCCAGAGTGCCTCAGCTAATAGTTCGCTTATTGTTATTATTTGACTACTGTTGACTGTCTATCTTTTGACTGGATGTAGCGTGTAGTTAAAAGATTGGTAAATTCAAAATAGACCATTAAGCCCATGAAAATTTGCATTTTGATTGGATTCAACCTCACTCCTGCATAAACCAGCCATTTACCTGTACACAAATATGCACTAATTTTGCCTATCAAGTAACCAATTTTTAGCGTCATTTATCATAACTCGAGTCTATCGTTAGTCTAAACCTGAAATTATCAACCTCTTTGTTCTTCTGGTAGGGTTTAGTGTATCACAGCTTACAGCTATCTTTGAAAAGTCGTGTCGTGGAAATGATGATTGATGATAAATGCATTCCAACTTTCCAAGTATTTAAAATCATTGTCTCTACTCTAAAAGCTTTTTCTGGCTCTGGCTATATTAAATATATGTAGATGGCTGGAGGTCGTCCACAAACAAAAAAATCCACCGATGGCTGAAGATACTGATCTTTTAAATAAATACTGTTATTTAATTAGCTGTTCGATAATCTTAATCGGGCTCTTTCGTAGTCTATCGATAAGTTAAGTAAGTAGCTTAACTTTTTATCTTTAACGTAACCTCTAAAACTGAAAAAGGTATAGTCCAATGAAGTTCATGGACAGTCCTTGAATTCAGAACTAACTTGGCTGCATTACGATGATCTCCCTGATGATATTTATATTATAATATGCTCATGCATATTTGCAAGTGTGTGAGATTATAATATATGATAATGATTGTTAGTAGTGCACAGCAAAATATTTCGTGTATTGTGTAGGTAGGCTTAACATGGTGAATATAACTTTTGTGAAAAAAATTAGTTGAAGAGAGTTAAGAGTAGAATTAAATCAGCCTTCTTGTCTTGTCTCCTCTTTAGGGTCGTCGAGTGAGCTGTGACGTCCGTTCTGACGCAAATGGCTCTTCGTTGCAGCCCATGTTCGATGTTCCTTCCAGTTATTACCTAATAGCTAAACTTTTTCCTAGCCTTACTATTGAATTCATTTTAGATGCCTCCCTCCATCCAGTCAGAATTTATCTAATTAGTGGATCCATGAGGTGACAGCAGAATACTAGAAATACTAAATTCTCATAAAGCTCCTTAGAAAGAAACTCAACCGATGACTTATTGAATAATCTGGTTAGGACTCAGAAAGTTATAACCATCAACAATATACACACACTGTACTGAGAAAGGTGAAAGTAGTTGGAATTTGGAAACGACTAAATATTCTAGAATTCTAGGATTTTGTAAAGCTTGAGGTAATCCCCCGTACAACAAGTAAAGTACATTGTGTTTGGTCATAACATTCTTCAAATTTGATTTTTAAATAAAATTCTTGGAAGAACTCATTAACTCAAATATTACCGTACAGATATGAATGTACCTGCAATATTTTATGTGGATGAGGTAGCCGACCTATTTCCGGTGAATTCTCAGATTGGATTTCACTAGATTCTAATGAGATCGAGGAGATGAATAAGACATATGAGTTTTCCTGTCATTTTCCACAACTGATTGAACTGATTTTCATCTCTCTTAAGTTGCATACTTAAACCTACGTCATTGCATACATAAGTGCACATATCAATGCTGTAAAACTAATTTCAAAAAGGAATCATGCAGAGTTGGAGACATTCTGTGCCCATGAAGGTATAAGGTGTGATTAAGGTGTCGGTGACTCATAAAAGCTCATTACCCTCACCAAGCTCATGACTTCACTTTCCCTCATCGTAATTCAAAAATATCTTTCTTATGACAATCCTCATAGTGAAAATAGTGAATCCTGACTCAGAAAGTACAATTTACCACCCCCACGTTACAATGCTTTCTTTATCTGATCCAAGCTGTGATTTAGATACTTGGAAGTTAATACACTGACCGATGAACTTGCTATTGAATAATTTGCGTTATGCTTTAAAAAAGCCTAAACCTGAAAGGCAGAAACTCTCCATGTCAAAGAGAACAAGGAGAAGGAATGGATATTAAATTACATTTTACGATCTAAGAACCTACTTTTTCAATTAAGTATTTGCATAGTAGATGCATAAGTCTACTATCTAAAGTAATATACGGTCCAGAGATTGGCACATAAATCCCATGGCACTTTTTTTTTCTTTCTTTTTCTCCAGCTGTCAATCGGGCCCATAAGCCTTCAATCAGACTTATTACACTATAATTTATCGTTTTAATCTACCTAAGCTTATGGAGGAGGGTGGGACATGGCACATAACACATGGAAGAACTAATCTTTATATGATAAGTGCTGCTTGAATAATGAGAATAATGACATGACACAGATCTCGCTTAGTAAATCAAATATTATACAGACTTTCAAAACAGACTTTTTTCTAAAAAGCTGATTAAATAAATACTTGGCTGGAATTATTCATATTAGGATATGCAGAATGCCCAAGGATATCTAGTCTGCTTTTTCTCCTGTGGGATCACTCAGATTAATTAAATAGAATCAACACAGATGGTAATAAAGCTCTTGTAATTCCTGGATAAAGCATGTGCTGAGTTGATAAAATGCTGTCTTGGCTTTCTAATAATAACTTTTAAATATCTGCAACCAGAATAGATTTATGGAAGGTTGATGGTGGTTTTGAGAGCTTTGACTGCTCAGCTTGAATCGAAAGATTTATGCAACAGCAATATGAAATACCTTCAGTCTGTGCCCAAGGTCTAATATATACTAGCGTCACTTCTTTTTGACATTTTGATCTTTCTGTTTAAAGTAGGGACAAGGTCCTTCTATCTGTCTATGTAACATCTAGTGGGAACTGGATTCTATGTGGTTCAGCTGACAGTGGATTCTTGAGGTTTCGGTTATAAACATCAGATATGAGCTACAAAATTTAAAAAAAACTTAAATAGGCATAACAAAATCAGGATTCAAGCTTAAAATAATAACGATTATAGTTTTTATTGATTAATTTGCTAAAACCATAATTAGTATTTGTATGATAGCTGAAATATAAAGAAATAAAATGTCAGTTCACTTAGATAACAAAATAAAGTATCTATGCTTTAAGCTACAAAACTAATAAGACTAAATAACTTGAAACGTCAGTACTGTATTACAGAAGTTACGATAGAATTACATACGGAAGCTGATTCTAAAGGAGTATTTAGTTTAACCCACAAATTCTCGGAATTACTAATTCATAACAGATCATAAAATTACGAGCACGAGCCGAACGAAAAATATTCAAATATGTAACATCAAAGGCATTTAAAAAAACAAGCTATCAAACAAAAACAAAAAACCAGTTTCATTCCGAAAATTACAACGCGAACAATTCTAAAAGGCTTTAATTGAAACGAAGTGGACATCAACTAATCATAAGAATTTTTGAATCCCAGGAAAATGATAAATTATTTTCATTAGATTCATCATTAGATTCATTCATATAATAATACACTTGGAACATAGCAAACCTTCCGATTGTTCATTTGCATTTAATTGTCTCTCACTCCTCTGTCTCCTTGTCCAGCCACCAAAAGGTAACTTTGAACTTTCCAGGTTTTTTCCCGACGACTTTTCACAATTAGAAGAAATAACATTTAAATTTTGTATAATTAAAGGAACGCCTACAGACATAAGGTCTTTATTTTTACAATCCCCATTATTGTGCTCAAAGGGTATTATAAGTTGATCAATATTCACATCCTTATTATTACAAGGCTTATCTGTGATAAGGGTTTCGATCTGAATAAGCCCGGAGCTGGTTATATTTTGGTCAACGTCCTCAGAATTGTTAGTACTTCTCCACATAGGTTTATTAGAGCACAAGTTCCGATCATTTTTCTGAGACTCATCTGAAGGTCTCTGGCCTTTGATGTTGGAAATATTTGAATTGCAAGAGTTCGGTGGCCCTGAATCGGAAGAACGAGATAATAATCGGCTTTTGGGAAAGTTCCCTTTTATAAAAGAGACAAGGCATTTGCATTTTCTATTTGAGCTCTGAGGAGCTCCAAGGGTCGAAGCATTTGGACTGGAGTTTATATTTGAATTCATACTACAGTTGGAGGAGAACGACGGAGAGGGTTTAAAATGTGGCCGAATTTTACCTGAACTTTGACCACAGGACTCGGGAACGTCATTGAGGGCATGAGAGGATGAGCTCTTCACAATGAATGACAAATAGACTGGCTGTTTTTTCGAGATTAGAAACAAGAATGGGTGAGAGGTTGGCGTATTGATGTTTCAAAGAAATGTTATTGATTGCAATTTAGATTTTTAATTTCCATACCTTGTGATCACCCATGCATGTTTTGCTGCCTAGGACGTTGTACTCTACGAGCGACTCCTGGAAAATTTTCAATGATTTGAATAAATACAATGCAGAACAAAACATTCAGTCGGAACATGATTCGTTTCAGTTCATTTTTAATGTCACTCACCTGTGATATAATATCCTTTGCTTGGTTCGTAAACAAAACCCGATCACACCAAGAAGGGCAACGTGTCCTGAGGAATTTCTCACCCTCCGCTTCATCTTCCTCGAAGGGATAGCTCGGGGGGAAATTTAGATCAAATTCTTGCAAATGTCCGCCCTGGTTTGTCAACTCAAAATCGAACTTTTTCAGCTATTTCAGAAAAATCGAAATTTCAGGTTTTGAATTTTAAAGTATTAACTTTGTATTTTAAATTAAAATTAAATTACCCAATCATAAGAGTGCAAGAACCGAAGTTCATGTTCAGGGCAGATAAAAGTTTTTGTATCAAAGGAAAGTGGAGTTAAGTCATCCTGCGGGTCACCGAATTCCTTTGTCAAAACCGAAAGGACCCCATGACTGTCCACCCGAAAGTTGAAATCGCCGAATATAAACAGCGGGCATTTTTCAAGAGAATCATTCTGTAGCCTAATAAAAACATACTCACAATTTCAAATGATTATCAGTTTGATAGATGATTTAAAGAAGTTTGCATTCTTTACCTATTTATTATATGTTTCAAAGCTCTCTCACGATTCTGGGCAAATTGGGATGGAAATGAACTAGCAGCGATGAGGTTATCAGAATCATGAAACAAGTGGACGTTCACCAAGTCTAAAACTTGTCCATCTATTCGCCACCTCGTTCTAAGAAATCCTTTCCTGGAGTATTTACCCTAAATAAATAAATAAATGTTCTCAATTTCAAAACTTTACAATTCTTCTGTTGTGTAAAATGCTCCACAGTTATCAAATAATGGATCTTACATCTGGATAATAGTTGAGTGGAAACCTTTCCTTGTGTTTCCGACTTGATGGAACGGTATGAATTTTAGCTGTAGATGGAACATCTTTGAAGGAATTGTCTGTTCAAAAATAAACACTACAATGTGTGACCAGTATCAATAAATTCGTAAACTAGTACATTAGACTAGCTCCTTTAATCCGTAAATTCATTCGTATTTTCCTATCTCAATACAACAGAAATACCCTAATTGATCCAATTAGTAAGCATAAATTACCTTGAAAATCCCAAATGGCAACAGCACGTGGTTGAACACTTTCATGGACAAAGTAGATGTTACTCAAGGCCTACAAAAAAAGTAATGATTACAAAATTGCAGCCCCTCTAAGTAATTTAAAATCATAAATCAAGAAAATTATTCCTTTCCCTTCAATATTCATTACTAAATCCATCCAAAAATCACACAAAAGTAGCCTCAAGCCGCTCAACATTTGATCAATGAAAGAAAAACTCAGAACGCTAATTAATCAGCCCTCCACACTATCGAGTAGGTATTGCCATTCATTACTCGAGGGACACGACTGTGATGATAATTGATAATAAATCAAAACTACAGAAGGATTTAAGGAAGGAAATGCAACCCACAGTCAACGCTCAAGAATACTAGCATTTAGTTTCCTAAGCTCAATTGTAAACAATTGCAGAGACTTGAGACGAAACAAACGTGATCTGTTTACAAATCCAAAGGGGTAATAAACTTATTGATGTGATTGGATGAAGGGGATCCAATTCTTTTAAGATTTATATGAAAGATCGTTAATTCTCTTGATTAGACTTTGCGAGCACAAAAACTCTTGGTAAGAGTTTAGATATCGAATGTCTAGATTGATTTTTTTAAGGGATTCATTAAACATCCTTGATAAGGTTTTTGTTCTACTTACAATAAACTGATCATCCACCCCTGACCGTGAATCCACGAATCCTTCCGCCCGTCTGAAGTTAATCTGTCCCATTTGCTCCACCAGCTGCCTGCAATTACAAATTAATACATTACAATTTACGAGGAATTGATATCATTAATACTTCCCGATTGGGAATATATCGCGAGGGTTCGTTCACGATTCGCATGGAGGACAACCGAGTCAAGTCATTTTTTGACCAATTTTTATGATACATTTTTTATCTGATAAGTTGAGTTAATTTTAGTTGTAGGCTCCCTACGGCTGTCTGTCAATGTGGATTGTGATTGAGAGAGGACTGGATAATTACATATTTTGTGCTTGTAGAGTGAAATAGTTGTTCTATCGAATATGGCTAGTGGGACTAGAGTTAATTATTTCCACGAAACGCAGAATCAAAACAGAATTTCCACATTACAGATAATCACAATTACCCCTTTAGCTGAGTAAAAAAAAGCTCTGTTTCTTCTGTTTCAGATTCTTGGGCGCAGAAAATAACCCGATGTCATAATTAAACCATGAACATGCAGTTTTTAGAAAAAATTTCTTTCGAAAAAAAAACAACAATAACACTTGGTTTACTAGACAAAGAAGCAGATTTAAAGAATATCGAACAACATATTATGCAGCGTAGTATTTCAAAACTAAAATCATACATCAAACATAGTCAGATACTTACTATTAATAATACTTACTATGATAAGTATTAGCAATATAAATGTAATCGTTAAAATGGTTAAAATAGTTTTTTAAATAATAAAAACATACTAAAACTGCTATTAACTCGTTTATAATATTGCTAAACAAGCTGTACAATTCCCTAGTGAGTGCATACTTTGTTTTCTATTCTAACTTAACATCTTCATACAGAGGATCTTAACTTAAGTACCGAACCAATTACGGCTACAACGTTGTTGGCAAATACAGATTCCATCAATACTTATGAGACCTTCAAGTCTTATCAACTTTTTTTTAGAACTCAGTAAGCAATTGACCCTGGAGACAAGATAAATTATTACTTCACGCTCTAAAACACATACTTTCGTCAAGAAGAATAGGATGCACTTCCCATTCAAGTCTACCCTACATAGTTAATATATTATGGTCAAGTTAGTTAAGTACAATTTAATTTGTAATGTACGAGACATGGGGGACTTTTTGGTCATTTTGAAACACTCGACTACTTCCTCCTGAAATCATTGATAATTATTTATATTTACTATACCATAATAATAACTTTAATAATTTCTATTCATAAAATGAAATGAACCATGAATTAACTGGAAAATGTGAATTGTGTCTCATCGTTTACATTGAAATAAACTCAATTCCCAACCAAGTACGATCAATTAAAAAAATCCGAAAATAATAAAATCGACCGGGAGATGCGGTAAGTTTGTAAACCTATACAATCGAAAGTACACACACTACCTACATTCAAATTCAAACGTCTCTAGCTCTGCCTATAACCAATCTGTTCGTTTCTAGTGTCGTGTAAACCACGATTATATAAAAACCATAACGGATGGCCATTCGTTCTCCTTGCATAACATAAAATTATTGCATCGGGGCTCGACTCGTTTCCAAATCTCATAAAAACCTGCATAAAATACTTTCCTGTAAACTAGCCCCTGCTGCAAGCAACAAATCCAAAACCACGCCAAGCTACTTGTTGTACAACATTAGGAAAGAACACCACGATTTTTTTTAACCAAGGGTTATGGGGAATGTTGGAATGTCTAACTCTTATTCGCTGCCAATACTTACGATGGTAGGTTTTAGAGGATGAATGGCACTACTATGACGCACATCGATAACAAGTTTTGCTGATTAAAAGAGTTTTGTATGCAAGAAAGAATATTCTTAATTAGATAAAAGGTGCATTGAGTCAAGGAGGCTCTAGAGTGGGTAACTTCTAACATCGTATGAGATTCTATAAGATCATCGTTTACATACATCTGTCGTATACTGGATTGCATGAATGAGCATAAGTTGATGATGGCGATAGTAGTTCCGAGTGTGGGGATTTGGAATCATAATATGTTCAATGTGTTGATTGTTAATAGCAGATGATATCTTCATACATTTTTAAAAGATCAAATCTGCATAACTTGGACAAGTGGTGAGATTAGGAAAGAAAGCGTAAACTGGAGGAGGTGTACGGGCTAAATAAACAAATGGAATTTCTATACGAATTTGGAATGGCTGAAAAGAGTCGGAAGTTTATTTTATCTTTCACGACTTAGCATTAGAAAAGCCCCGACTCTTGGATTTTGACTTTTGGCATATGTATTTTGTGTACCAGAAATATAAGCACTCGTAATACCAGAAATTTAATTTATAGGAAGCAGGGAAGGAAAAATCCCTGGAAAAATTATCTATCACAAAAACATCCTACCGACAACGATTGACGTAGGTAGGAGGTCAGAGCGAATGAGGTTAACTTGTGTGATGTGTTTATTATGACATTTCGTGGGTTTCGTTCAAAATTCCAAAACATCAATATTAAAAAATAAAAATAGTTTCAAGCATAAATGAGGTAACTTTAGCATCTGTCAGTTAAGTCAAGTCTGAAGTATATTTTGTTTTAAGCTATTAGTTCGAATACGATTATTTATATAATTTCAATTAAACCTTTAAGAGGATTAGCCACAATTGACGTCCACTGGAGCTAAATATAATTCTTTAAATCATTTAAAATCATTTTCTTGTTTCATATATTTTTTTATTTTTTCTGGTAGTGTGGAGTATTCGTCCTAGCTTATCAAACATTTCTAAATTGTCAAATATCAAATACGCGACCCGTGCGGTTAATCGTCTATTGTTAAAAAATATGAAGGCACAAATCGTTGAATTCGTGACGACAACAATGTAAATGACAACTGTCAAATGTCAAGCTTGTCTCTCAATATATGCGATGTGACCCAGAGTCAGGGATTGCTGAGAGACCATGTGCTGAGATGATGCTGAGAATCTACATTGTTAATTGTCACCCTCGAATTTACAATGACTTTTATTCTACAAGTAAACACTTGCACTTCTCTTAAGTCTCATAATCCATTCGGAAATATTACATGTATCACATTTTAAACTATTTTTATTACGTTCACGTGAAGCTATAGTTCTCTGATTGAGCATAAGGTTAATGGGTTCTTGGAATAAGTTTCGAATTTCAATCCTAATGCACTCCCATGAAATCTGAAATCTGCGTTTAGCTATCAGAGGGGCAACAATGACTCTAATTTCCAATGAAAAGTGTTACACACTAACTGATTCAACGATGTTTCACTAAATTTGCAATCGATTAGCATCATTAAATTTATGATGTTCGACAATGAAATAAAATTCACACCGGATTTTCCTTCTACTCATCTGCCTGCTAACATCTGATCATATACACTCGTCTAAAACATTTAAAATTATTTTGGAATGATAATTGATGGTAAAATTAGCATCTTTGTTTATAGATATAAATCTGTCTCTTGTTCTATAGTAGCAACTACATAGCATCCATATAGAAATTCAATTGGAAAAAAAAATCACGTATCTCCGTCTCTATGTAGCCGATGATATGTTCAAAATCTTGAGTCCCAGATTGGAGAGCCCAACCCACAAATTACGAATACCATAAGGCACAATGAACACACACCCTTTCTTTTCGGCAGTCAAGATTAATTTACCGGCATGATCTTCCTCACATCACCCTCGTCAATCGTCATCATTCAAAACTGAACCTACTAATCTTTGAATCTCCAACATAACATATTTGCCCCATCGGCTTTCCTTTGGAATTACAATTGAAAATTGCAGTTGATTAGAATAATAAAAAGCTCGTGTAGGATTTGATTAAAAGATTCAAGATCTCAAGCCCCAACGTCCCAACCTAGTTTCTCACGTCATGGCTACAATTTTTACTGGGTGAAATATGACTAACTCACTTCAAAGAGATCTCACTCCTTGAGTTTAAAAAAAAATAGTTAAGAAGATTTAATCCTTCTGAGCACAGTGGAGCAGATTTTAAATAAAATCAGTCAGAAAGATCTACCAACGTCATTAATGAAATAATAATAAAAGTATATGGATTAGTGCATAAGTGCAAGTAAAATCTATATAACTGGGGTATTTTATTTTAATCTGTGTGTGGCATCGGTACTATAATATTATCATGAGTATTCAACCCCTTCCCCCTTATTGTTGATTGAAGTAAATATTGTAATTAGGTGCCTGAGCTTCGAGTGTATATTTAGTCGACCTTGTCTTAATGGCTTATTTTTATAATGTCGAAGGTTGCTAAGGTCAGATTCTTAATAATCGACAATCCATTGATTCTAAAGAAGATACGGAAATTACTTCCCCATTATACACCAAAATTATCAACTTCTAAAGTCTTATTATTGAAGATTATTTCAAAAGTGAAACTCGAAAAAGTGTAGAAATAAATTTTTCAAATCAAATTCTATTTTATAATTGAACCATTCAAATGATAAACTATAAAATCTGCGTCATTATTTCATGGGGAAAAAATGATTCACATTTGAGAATCATCTGCATAGCCCATATTTCCGGATATTGTTTTGCATATGCACTACAGATAATCACGTCATGGTTTTTATCAGGTAATTTTTGCATTGTGTGTCATCACTGTTGATTGTGATATGCATCGGATTCATTTGGACGATCTGACAATTAGGTATACTTACACAAAAAACTGGCAGCTGGTGCCGGCTTGTGTTTCAAAGAACTAGTGATATGAGTATACTCAGTTCCGATAAACATTAAGAAGCTAATCCGTAAGTTAGCATTGCTCTATCTATATCACTAAAGAAGTAGAAGTAAATAATTATTGGAGCCACTGACCCAAAAAACACGTTGATACCGTTGCTTCCATTCTCATAGTATTTGCCCCCCGTCTCCTGGAAATGAATGGCCACGAATTCCGGTTCCTTTGACCTTATGACCTGAAATAAATAAATAATTAATCAACAATTCTCTTCCACGTCTATATCCCCTTCCTTCTCCTAATGTCTTTGTCATTTTATTAGTGGTCGGGAATCCTATATAATAATACTGAGCAACTCAATATTATTATGATTAATTATCACATATGCCAAAATAAAATTCCTTCCTCCTGTTGTCAAACGAGGCTCTCTCTCTCTCTCTTATAGTATTTTTTTAGCTCAACAAAGCGAGACGCAAAAGCCTAATTTCAATTCAGTTTAGGATGCCTAAATATCTAACTGTTCCAAGGCTGGTATTAAATATACATAGAGAATTTTAATATATTTGCCCAGGACTTGAAAAAAAAACAAGCTGAGCAAGGTGTAATCAATTTAATACGAAAGAGGCAATGCACAATGGGATTTTAGGAGTTCGGGACGTGATCCCTTATGCCAGCGATTTTAAATAGAATTCAACGTTTCACTCGAACATAAAAGTGTCATTAAGCTGCTGTCGTTTTAACGATTAATTGTGCAAGAATAGAAGTGGGGAAAATAGTTAGCTTATTTATATTTATATAATTAATTACGATACAACATCAACTTACATATGCCCGTGCGTCATTACTTGATCGGGGATATATTAAAAGAGGAATATAGAATATTGGATTGGGACACGTTTGCACAAGTGCTTCTACTGCTGCTTCTCATTGTCATGAATGATGTATTGTTTTTATAGAGAAAAAATTAGTCTGCCTGCCTCATCCTTATCACACCTCACATGTGTGTTTATGGTTTATATCTATTACGTATTTATAACCGCCGCAGAGACAACCCTCAGGCTTAAATGATACTATTAAATCTTAAATAGATCTGTAGATTCTATTAAAAATGTTCTATTGTTCTGTATACATCTGTAAAATAATTAATAAATTAGTCGATTTTCAATCAGCAAATTCTGGACTTACCGATATGAATTCTTTCAGCCAAATTTTCAGCCCAGTCTCCAACTTTAAAAAAATAAAAAACGCATTTATAATTTTTAAATTCCTGATTTAGAATTAAATATCAACAACATTTGCATAGATGGTAAGGGTGTAGGGAAATAGGGATTACTTACATTCTCAAAGACCGAGCCGACATTAGCTGTGACCAAGAAGAGACGAACCATTTTAAAATATGTGTTTCTTCAACAATAGCAAAACCAAGTGTTGAAATAATTTATATTTGGGCACACTTCACACTTATTTATAACAAGTCCAAACCATTTCCGTTCAATCAAAGTCTCCCAAGTCCTAATATTACACAATAATACTACTAACTGCCACTAAAGTTTATATCGTTCGTCTTTGTATTTGTCTCTGATTATTGTTATACACGAGAAATCATCTGCTTTAAATCGTTCTAAACTTGACAACAATTAATAGTTCATTTATCATACCAGTCAGCTCAATCTTTAATTTCTGGATATGTTGAACCTTTCAGTTTTACACTTGACACTAACCCTTGAAAAAATATTGTTAAATGCATTAATGTTTTTTCACAAAGAGTTGAAAACCTCTTCAACCGATTTCTACCACAAAACTCTGACCAAGTCCGACCAAAACTCCCTCCAAGGATAGTCGAAAACTGAACCCTGAATCTGTTAAACTCGAAAACACCCGAATAAAAATATTTTCACGTGTCCATACTCCCGATATTTTAGGCTATTAGGAATATGAGAATTCCTTAGACACAAGTTCCCCACTGATTTCCCTATAAAGTAAGCAGCTCTGTAGCAAAACACAAGTGTTGAAAATCTTGGACTAAACGGTGACTACACGAGTTCCACTTGACAGACTGAGTGCAACTGACTTTACTTGCACAAGTTTTGTCAGATATGTATTATTTATATTGAAGTTCCCCATGTTCAGCGAACTAAGAAGACTAGGGACGCGGAGGATATGTTACTCGTACGCTACTGACACTAACTTAAGTAACTGGTCCTAGGGTACAACTTGGAGGAACCAAGTAAATCTTCTTGTTTTAATTTTCTGTGTGTCATATTCCTGTGTATAGTTAGGAGTTTGCAGAGGGATATATGGAGGTTAGCATGTTAGATTTTGAACTAACCGAAGCAATACAGGTCTCTGTTATTATATATTCCGTACTAATTCTAAGATTCAACATTGCTCACATTCCTACCTCCTTTTTAATACTAACTGTTAGTACTAACAACTACGTATGTGCTAATTCTAACACTAAGGAATAAGTATCTCGTAGAAAAATCGAATAAATCCTTACAACTGCTCTTACTTACTCATCATGGAAACATTTACAGGCAGACACAAGGATTAACTTTTCTTCTTTAAGGGGTTCAACTTTCCTCAAGGCTGATATGTATAATAAGTAACGATCTATTTCGTCTGATGTATAATGTGAGACCGTGTCCGACGTGAGCGTTGTATTTTTTTGGATAAAACTATTTATACTAGAACTACTATAAATATGAACTCTAAAAGAGGATTATTTTTTTTACATCTACTAATAACTAGTAGGTGATTGTCTGTCCTGCTTAAATTTTGGAATTAATTAGCTCTATCTAGTCCCCAGAGCTTCTTCTCCAGATACTTTTATCCTTATCGGCAGTGTTATCTATTATTATTATTACTATAAAAATATATTACCCGTGTGTGTGGATTGCAATTGCAAGTTGTATTTATGCTCTCCTGTGCTAGGAAGAGGGGGTGCTGTTTTTTAATAGGATTCTATGTTTGGCAACTAATGTTTAATGTTTATGGTGTGTTTTCTGTTTATCCTCCAGATAGTTGTGAGCGCAAAAGTCAACATCCGAATCCATTGCGAGGAGTAACTGAATATTTTTCGCTTTTTAAATTACTTTTTTAAAACTCAATACCATCCTCTAATGCTCGAGACATATAAAATCAATATTACTTGGATTGAACAGAAATCAGAAACAACTATTAGAGATGAGATGTTTTTAATTTTGAAAAATATAAACTCACCGCGATATGGATGTTTACCATACATTCAGCTTAAATCTTTATTTTTGATTGACTTGACTTTTGACAAACAGGACATAAAGAATTGTCTTATTTGTTCTCAGTTATTATACATCACTTCTCCTACTTCATCGTCTACATATAACCAACTTTATACACAAGAGGATTAAGGACTGTTCATAAACAACTTACAACAACATAGTTTACCTAAAAACTAATAAATCATGGTTTTCTTATCTTAGTTTTAGCTACGGTCTCATCTGGACAAGACTAACGACAAATCTGCATAGGTATAGGATCATTTCACAGTTCAGGTAGGATCTTCATGTATATTCTCTTTGAATTCGAAGGTAAACAATGGGAACCAATTGGAGCTAACTTAATTTTACATTTACAATTAGATATAATATAATTTAATGACTAATCAGGAATACGGCTAAGATCAGGATGACAAATTGATATTAGTCTTCGAAAAAATCATAGCGGACTGACTACTGAAGCACATAGACTTGATGATATAATATTTCTTGATTCCTGAAGGAGGCTGAGCCAAGGCATATGACAAATTAGGATTCATATATCATCATCATCATCATCGTATTCATTTGTTTCATCAGTTCTTGCATTAAAATATGCACATACATAAATATCTAATTTTGATAATAACCATAATTGTATGAGCTATACAAATGTAACCAGCACTGACATTTCATATTCAAACCTGTCTTTTCCCCATTTCATCTGCTTCCATTTCCGCTCTCACAAGACAAAGACATGAGATACGAAACGCGACACAAAAAAACACATAGACCATAAGTTTGAATGTTTTTTCTTTTGCAGTATTGTCTGAAGTAAAGTCAATCGTTAACGGATGAGACTGAAGACTGACATTCGTTTTTAGTTTTAAAATCCGCAGCCCTAATCGAACCATGAATCCTTGAACTTCACAGACAGAATCATGGTTTAAACTACTCTTACACATTTATTGAAACTCATAGTCTTCGGCACTTCCATATTTACATGAGACTATATACTTTCTTAGCGAATGTCTACATTAGTTATGAGATAGTTATCTCTATCTACGAATAATATATCATAATAAGCTACCCAATGCAACACCAGAAATATAAAGATATAGATTCCCAGTGCTCCCGAACACAAGTCACGAAAATGAACTTAATCATGTACAGGAGACAAGTCACGACGTATTGCAACGGTTAAGTTTAAAAATCAGACCATTTGTTAAAGTTGAAGTTAACTCGAAACTCATCATGATATATACTGATCATCATACGACCAAAAATGACTAGGATAGTCCTAATTACTCCTCTGCTATCATTTCAAACCAAAACAGTAATCTGCAATGCAACGGAAGTAAGCTAATTCATGAATTATCTTTAGCTTTACCGCTATTATCACAATTTGATAAACAATTATATAGTCCTCTTAAAACTCTTACCAGCCCATGCAACAACAACAACAACAATTCTACAACCTACAGTTAACGAATACCTTATAAATATAACATACATTCAACTATTAGTCAAACTTATCCAAAAGCACTCTTATCTTTACAGAGCCATCAGATCCACAAGAAAATAGTCGATGGTGACCATCCAAGGTTAATTGAGTTACACCTTGCCCAGGAATGTTCTTAAAGAAGCCAGATCGAGAGTGTTCACCGGGAAAAACGGCAAGTACTTTCCCATTGAAATCCCAAACTTTAATATCACCATCTGCAGCACCAGTGCAGAAATATTCTTCTGAGGGGTCCAAGCACATGCACTTTATTCCACTTTCATGACCTACGCATTTTATAATAATTTGAATTAAACAAGATCTAAATTGAGTTTACTTCATCTAAAAAAATCAAACACTACTTACCCTGGAATTTATGACGTAATGCTCGTTGTCGAATGTCCCAAATGCAAATTGCTCCCTTTTTACCTGCTGAAATAAGGCTCTGATGTTCCTGTGCATAAGCTAGAGCAACGCAACCCTAAAAATACAGCAATAAGTCAGAAAACCTGGAAGCTCCATAACCTAGTTTTTCATTATGTAAACTTTTTTTCAAATACCTGATCATGACAAACGAAGGATGCGATCTGAGCCTTCTTCATTGGCATTAAAGTGTCCCACATGGCGACATTTTTGCATTCAGAGCTCATCCCAGCACTGGCTATCAAACTGGAGCTGCCAAGGAAGACAAAATCGCTGGTCTGCTTGGAATGACACTGCGTCGTCTGTTAAACATAAATTACAAGTATATAGATCTTATCTTAAGGAAACCAAGGCTATTATGAGGTTTGTCGTTTTAAAATGGTAACAAACATAGAAGGGTCTTGTGTTTCCACCAGTCTGCCACAAGCTGAGTCTTCCATCTCCTAATAATGCAATTAACAAACTTATTCTTAAAACCTATAGTTAAAGCTCATTCATAATAAAAAGTTATAAATTACCATCAGAAACCCCAAACTTATTCCCGTGGAATCGAATCCTTGTTACTTTGGCAAATGTTCCTGAAGGCCTTGGAATGGATACGGGTTGGGCATGAGAAAATTCCCACAGTCTAACACTACCGTCCTGGCTTCCAGATAGATCTGAAATAAATTTTAATATTTTTTAAAAGCCCCAACCGTATGGCCACAGTATAATAAAGTATAAAAGTTACTTACAAATCGGTAAAGATGCATGTGAAGCCATTCTCCTAACTCCATCAACTCTGTGTTTGAGAATCTAGAAAAATTAATAGACAGTCAATAGAAAAACTTCGGTAAAAGTAATATCTTCGTACATAAATTTAAACAAAATCAATAACCAACAAAAAGATAAACTTCAACTTTCAAAAGAAAATTTGGGTAAGGGTGTCAAAAAAAATCCAACATACGCAAACTCAAAATTTGTCCAGCACATAACCATTTTTAATGATTAGCTCAAAAATTTACCGGATTCATCAATCGTCGCGACCGATCACAAACATACTGGACAAAGCTGGGATTTGTACATCCGTGGAAATTTACGCCTTTTATCTTTGTGTTGGCGATTCATAAAGTAGGCACATAAGAAATTAGAAACACGATCAATATGTTGTTACAATGGTTAACTGCGAGACTTTCAATCACACTCACTGATTAATTAAACATTTTAGAAGAATAAGTTATCAAACTGGAGTTACAATTTCCAGTATAACTGTCGTCTTAAGACTTACCAAAGAGTGACTTCCTTTCTGAGGTTTTTCAATATTGGACAAAAGAGCTCTATCAGATGGGCTTTGAACAACGAGGTAGGAGGAACTAGAAAGCGTTTCAGGATCCCTTTTTAAAGAAATTGAAAAGAAATATTACAAAGAAACCAAGAATCATGTAAACTTGAGTTTAAAATACAGTATAATTTTACTTGTAAAGATTGATGAGATCAAGTTCGTACTGGTCTTCGAATTTCCAAGACTCCATATTTAAAAGCACACTTATGTCCAACTCTTGGATTTCCTTTGGCGTAGATATCGCCATCAATCCAGCACTCGACTTTGAAACAAAGATAGTAACATAGTTTATTTGACTTAACTCATTCAATAAAATATAAAAATTAAATTAATCTTAAAACAATGACAAAGACCTACCTGGTTGACACAGAACGCAGATATCGATTCATGCTCTTTATGAACAATTCTTACTGGACCCATTGGTACAGGGTCCTCTTCGGACTCATCTCCATCTCCACGATCACTTTTCACGGTACGAGTTTCCATATTCATTTCCCATAAGGATATTGTATCCTCTGCTCGTTTTTTCCCGAAAACAAATCGTATAAAATAGTCCTGGACATTATCTTCTCTCACAAACATATTCCACAGTCTTCTAAGGCCAAATGTTACTTTCTTCAATCTACAAAAGGAAAATAGACTGGTTTGCATTCAACAGGTGAAAAATCGTTCCATAATAATAATCGTTTTATTACGGGAACGGTGTATTTGCTGGCTCAAGGAGAGCTCGATACTTGTGGATGGGCGGTCCGGCGAGGCTTTCTACTGCTGAGTTGGATAGAAAATTTAATGGTGCTGGGGAAACGCTTTCGAGCTCTTTGAAGAGCCTTTCTTGCCACACAGTAAATACTCGAATGACACCATCCAAATAGGGACTAATGTGAGACAGTTCGCTGAAATCCATTCCAGCGATTGCTACGATTCTCTTCAGTTCATTTTTGGCTAGTTTTACAGCAGCTAATCTCATCAATCTCCAGGCGTATGAAAATGGCTCATCCTGAACATTTTCAGCTTTCTTCTCTTTTGGCTTTGCATCCCACCCAAACCCGTCATCTTCTTCCTCATCATCAGTCATTTCTTCTTCTTCTTCCTCTTCATCAGAATCTGGAAATACGAGACCTCCATCATGCTCGTCAAGCCGTGACTTAGGCTTTCCCAAGAGATATCCATAAATCGGTACTTCAGGAGGTAGAAATTTTTCCCTAAAGGTTGGCCGTTCCTCCTAAAAATATAAACTTGATGCATCAAATTCTACTTCTTCAAGAATGTAAACAAAAGCTTAAATCTTAATTATAACTCATTCGCAGTTAAGAAAATCAAGCAAATTCATTCAAACTAAACGACAAAACAATAATGCTGCCTGTACTGTTAAGCCATTCTGTAAAGAGATCTGCTCTCAAAGTAATTTCTACGACTACAATGTAGGAGAGAAAGGTCGATAGTGAGAGCTAGAGAGCTTGAATAAAGGGTTGTCGAACTTAATGGATATTCGTATCATGTTCTTGCCTTTGTAGGAGCCGTGGGGGTTCTCGGGCTAGTAAGGTGAAGTTGCTGCCCTAACAATTTCATATTGAACTTCATGCGAGCCTTATTCAAGCTGGCAAAAGTTGTCCACACGGACGAGGGTGAGGTATCGCCTCCGTCTTTATCCGACGAAGAACTTTGAGTATGCGGCTACAATAAAATAGGTAACACATTATAGAAGAATGAAGACCCCCTTCCTATTTGACCCAACATTCCACCCCACACACATACAGTAAGTATTAATTCCAGACACAATCGATCATAAATGTTAAGTACACAAAATAACTTTTATCAGACGAACAAGTTTTTACATAAAATGCTTACGTTTAGCTGATGAATTGTGGGCATTTTTATTTGACGTTTCGTTCCACCTCCAAATATCGAAGCGAATCCTGCAGCGTCCATCTTCTTTGCTAGTATCCGGTATAGAGAAACGGAATCACACACTGCGATTGCATGAATGAAAACGCTGACAAAAACTGCAGCATAACATTCCACCAAGAGGAATTTCAGTTTCGGACTTTCACCATCTTCTTCTCTGGATAACATTCCTCGAAGAATTGCTACGCCTGGCCACTTTTCGGGAGGAGATATAACTCCGGACTGACAATCGCCAGAGCCTCCAGTTCCAGCGCTGCTCCACCTTCGTCTTCTTGGAGTAAACAGCAACTGCGCTCCAATTTCTCGGCCTTCATTCCCTTCAGAATCGCTTAAAGCTTGAAACAGACATGAGCTTAGGGCAAGCCCAGAATCTCGAAGTACCAAGACCAGCCTGAAAAACAATGTTTTCCTTCAGTATTTTCAACAATAAAATCTTTTAAAAGGTAATCACCTCCAGTCACAAACAACAGCACTCATTTCCTCTTTTGAAATGCTGGATATTACTGATCCTGCATCTGTAACTTTTTTCTTGGAAGGTGAACCTGCCTCTGATCTTTCGCATGATTCTTCAACCCCCTTTTCTATATCCTCTTTTGATTCTGAAAACACATTTATTTGCTCCATAATTTATGCTTCATACGTGCAATTAGTTAATCATCAATTTATAAAATCAGCTAACCCTCTTTGTCGTCTTCGTCATCCTGAACTTCGCTACCAACAACTGATTTCACGGCTGACTCAGCAACGGAACCAGTTCGAACAATAGGAGCAGCTGTACTTTCAGGTTTTGGCAGCGGAAATACAGGAACCGCTATCAGCTCTGATATCGTTTGTAAAATATCTCGAGCAGATGATTGGATAAATGAAACAGCGGTTTTTACGGGATTTGCCACGGCAGAAAGTAACGGGAATTCGGAATGTAAATATGGTAAAGGTGAAACTAATGATGGTCCAGTACCACTAGATTTCTCCTTTTGAAGCTCGTCAAGAAGAAAGACCAGTTCAATATGTACTGAAGCCAATGCATGGGCATGAAGGCGAGCAAATGCAAGTAGAGTTGCAAGAAGATGTCTATTTGCTCGTAGCCATCGGCTTCGACGAGTTATAACTCCCATTTTCCATTCTAGATCGAGCTTTTCTGATAAAATTATATCATGCAATCCACTTCCATGTGTATCCAATCGTGGAGTTAGGCTTCTATCTCGTGTGTTCCATTCATCTAAATCCATTTCATCATCATCACTCGTGTATTTGCAAATTTCTTTCAGAGTTGGTACTTGTTTTTCAAGCCACGCGTAAAGATGCAATCTCAACTCTGTTCCTTCAAGCTGTCCAGCCATATTAACGATTTCTTCCGACATCAGCTTCAGACAACTAGCTAGCTTTAGCTCAACTGCTATCATTGTATGGGGATCGTTCATATCTTCTTCTCCTTCCTCTAGAACAACACTCCCTTCATCTTTAGATACTATCTTTCCCATGGACTGCTTTGAAAGACTTTGTTGATGAATCGTTTTGACTGGTTTTTTAATTTTCTCTTCATCTTCTGAGTCTGGCACTTCTTCATCCCAATCCAATTTCAATTCATCTTCCTCAAACTTTCTTGGAGTTACCGTTGCTGGAACACCCCAGTCCAAATCTAATGATACCTCTTCTGCAGGAACGTAAAACAGTAAATGTTACTAAACGAGTTTATTAAAATATAAACCTAATTTCAGCACTTACTTTTTGTTTCTTTTGAACTAAAGTCGACCACGGAAGCGCCAGTTCCACTGTCATTCAGTTTACTTGATTTACTGCCATGATCATCTTCAAACCCAGAAAATATTCCAGACTCGATTCTACTGTCAATGGTTTTAGTAGGGGATTTCACGGGACTTCCCATTAAACTGGCTGACTTTTCAAAAACCTTCGGTAACTGAGAAAGAACATGAATAGCAAGTACAGGACATCCGGCTGCGTAGTGTGCATGGGCAGTGAAAAAGTAGATATTTCGTTCTTGGTTACTCAAAGCTAAAGTTCCCTTTGCTTTGTTTTGTCGAACTAACAACGAATGATTTCGGAGGAAGACATAAAAGTTGAAGACATGGGAGGACATACTATGTGTCCCCAATAGTGTATCAAGACTAGTCTGATATTCTTTCAACATCCACAGGGCCATCGAGCATAAGAAAGGATCCCGTTCAGCATCGTCTTCGCCTCTCGGAGCAGTGGTTAATATTTCCTGTGTAATCCAACATACGAAAAAAAATTTAAATCCTGATTAAATTGTGGGTCGTCTAAATGCATAATTACTTCTTGTAAAAGAGATTGTACAGATGCCGGGGTTGGATCTAAATCACCACCATCGTACAGTCTTGCCACAACTAATGCAAGTTGAACATCTTTCAGTTTGGCCAAGCACACTTCTAAAGCATCTTTAAGACTTCCAGCAAGTAGAAAAAATCCGACAGCATGCTCAAAACGCTGTTTTCCGAGAAGAGCGTATGCATTTTTTAAAGCAGCCTTTCGCCAACGTTCTTGAGTAAAATCGTTGGCAAAGAAAGACGCCATTTTCTCGTCTCTCTTTGATCTATAAAGGCCCCACACGAGTGTCTTCTTTTTCATTGCTAAATAGAAAACTGCTGCATCCATCGGATCTTGACTTTTTTGGAATGCAGATTTTGCTATCTTTTCCATACAAACTCGGAGATTCTTGTTATTTCTTAGCCACCATCCAACACCAAGCTCCCTCATCTGTGACCAGGTTGCAGTGCCTTTTTGATATGCCGGGATCAAACTTAGTATATCTTCCTGGGATTCTGAATGGAAAGCCCAAACGATATCTGATGAAGAAATTCCTTGCTTCTGAAGGGGGACCCTCAGAGATGGAGGAAGAAATCTTATCAGATAGCTGTAGTGCCGTACGACAATCAAAAACCGAAGTCCACACTCGTCTAAAGAGTCTGAAAGTTAAGAATTAGTATAATCATTCATTTTCTGTCAATAATTTATTTTTTCTTGCAAGCAATACCTGGAGTTCCATCATGTATATGAATTTGAGCAACATCCCGATGATCCAATCTCGTTCCAATAGAAGCTACTGTATCGGCCAGGGCAAGAAGATGCATCTGGTCTAATGAAGTTAATCCAGGGAGTTGGGTATGAGTCAAAACCCTGGACAACTGTCTTGCTTGCCTCTGACCAAATGTCAATGCCTGACCTTCTCCACTCGTAGAGCGTCTTCGCTTTCTAGATTCGGAACCACCACCTCCGTTCTCATCGTCATCCAAAATGTCATCAAACACCGACTCATCTAATGGCTCGTCTACTGTTTCCGCATTGAAAAGCTCGTTGTAGTCCTTCTACCACCCACATAATTAAATTCAAATAATTATTAAATTGGTCAAATCAAAGCCTTGAAAAATATTTCAACTTTACTACTTAATTATTACTGTAATGTACCGATTTGTCTTCTTGTACTTGTCCGTCTTCTTTCTCAGCGTTCAGTAGCATCCATAAAGGAACAGGCGGTATTGTTCGCATTTCAGTGTAGTTAAAGGATATTTCATCACCTTGAAATGCGACTGAATTTCTGTGCTCGAGAGGACTAGGAGGTGTCGGGCCAGAATAACTGATTGACAGACATCTGGACCTAGAAAAACTTCTTTGTCTTCCATCTTCTTCGTGTAAGATAGAGTTTTGACGCTTCATTGAAGTCGAACTTCCACCCAAACACCTAACAAGGTGGGCCAAAATTACTCGTACCCAACGAACTTTGCCGGAGTTTAACATTTCCATCAGTTGCGTTGGATGATACTGAGGTAGTACAGGGTAACAGTGTCTGGTGTATTGGAAAAGGCCTACACTTCCAGACATGAGAGATAGTTCGATGCGAGGTTTATTTGGTTGGTCATCAATTTCCGTGTGCATTTTTGTAGATGACGAAATCAAGCTACTCACGTCCTGTTCAAATTGAAATGAAATGAAATTAATTTTGTTGCTTTCTTTTACTAGTCGCGTTTTGTAACTTTCAATATACCGTCAGATTTTCCAGTGTCCACTGAGAGTAAACTTGCATCTCGTTTCTCATCGCTACCACACATACAGCATGGATCCATCCGAAACGTACTGGGAATGGTCTCAGTCCATCTGCACTACTAAGTTTGAATGCATGAAGAGGCAGCCAATATTGAGATTTACACGAGGTTGTGGAAGGCAACACTTTAGCTCCAAATGTAATCGTAGGTTCACGACTAACATGGGCAAATAGGCAGATCTAGACAAATCAAGTAAACCACATTAAGTAAAACATATATTCTCTGTAATACACAGCACAGCAAATTATCCCAACAATCAACTTACCATGTCGGATATCGCAAGAGCCAAAATGTGTTGAGCATCGTGTTTGGAAACCCATTCCAAATGAACAGCAGTAACTTCTTCGTCCGTATTGAGCTCAATGGTGTCTTCCAACAGCCATTCCGTTCCACCAGTACTTTCACACTCATATACGGTGACAGCGCAGCTGGGGCCAACTGCAGAAGTTACCTCTCCATTCACTTTGGACTTAAAATCAACATCCTTTTCTTCTGAATAATTTCTTTCTTTCTCCGTTCTCATGTCAAGCTTGTAAACACAAGCAATACGACCACTGTATGCTGCACTAGCTTGAAGAAGTTGACCTTTTTCCTTGCATGCTGCCAAACTGTTCCATTCTTTGAATACACTATCCAAATTGTCTTTGCTTGGTGGATCATCTTCTTCCGCTCTCTTTTGAAGCTTCCATAGCTTTACTGACTCCTTGCATGTTGAAATTAAAGCATAGCTTGAGCCGCATACAAAATGTCCAGTGCATGAGGAAAAACTAACATCGAACCCTGGACAAATAGTCTGTTCCGCAATTTTCGAAATGGAAATATTTAGGAATGATTTCTTGTTAGATTTCTCCAAAGTCGTGATGATGGACGGGAGTCCGTTAACAACGGTGAAGTTCCTATTTAGCATAGGAATGTCTGGAGCAATATCATCTTGAGTTGATGTAGAATTATAATGAGGATTCATTGATACGTTATGAGTAGGGTCGTCCTCATAAAATTCTAGAGGGTCAATCATATGAGAAGGTGTAGATATTTCTATCCTCCAGGCGTGCACATTATTTTTATTCGCTATCAAAACCACGTGAAAGGATTCCCTGTAATCTAAACCTCCGCGACGAGAAGGTTCCAAATCATCTCGAAATACTTGAATGTACGATACTTCTCCCCAGTTCTATTTTAAAATAAAATTCAACTATTAGTTCATTCATCTCATAACACAGTTGTTTTAGATGATTGGCTGATTGAGATGCATACCTGATTATCGATACGATCGAGCTGGAGTATGCATCCAGGACGAGAAGTTGATTGTTGACTAACGATTGCAAACAAGTCTGGGTCGGCTGGTTCTTCCATCCCACCATGCAAAGATGATAAAGAACTTGACGATGAAAGACTGACCACTGAATCCTGAATACGATTATTCTTATATAAAGGTTAAGAAGCCTTAAAATTTAATTTATCCCAACTTACATTAAGTGATGCCTTCCTTTTTCGATACGCTGACGAAATTTCAGCAAGTAAATTACTTGCATCCAAAACGGCTTGATATACTCTCAAATTCGATCCATCAGATGCAACGAAACAGCCTGAGTTTGAAAATAAAGATGTACTAGGAAGCAGACCTGGTACCCACGCCACATGAGAGAACGCATCTATTTCAGACGAATTGATTCTAGCTACTTCAACAATTCCGCCAGATTTACAAAGAGGCCCAATTGGGTCCACCCTCCATAAAATAAGTTCGCTACAGTAATTCTGATTTTGATGTTTTTGTCCTGAATCCCCATCATCGAATCCTGATTCAATGGTAAAGGAGTGGCTTGCTGCGGTAAGAATTAGGGGCAAAACTGGATGGCAAGACATTTCTCGAACCTGTTGACATTTATTATACCATTAAATCACACTGGCTTCATTGTTTACGAAGCATTTTGATTACGTGTTACGAAGAGTGTCTCAGCGTCTTAGCTATCTACAAGGCGTTAAGAGATATTTATCCTCACTCGTAATGATTATTATGTTAAATGCGTATGTTCACTCTGTTATTGACCATGGTATTGATATATGGGCAGTGCAATCTTCCTCCTATATGAATAGGATACAAGGTAAAGTTGATCGGTTCTTGGTGTGTTTTTTTCTACCTGGCCTAGTTAGAAGGTCTAAAAGATCCTACGATCATATGAAAAACTCTTTGTGTATTTTTACTCTTTGGAAAAGATGTAATTTCATGTCAGTTTTAGAAAGACTAGATTTTGTGATTCTAAAAAATATGTATAAAAATTATAGGAGTAATAGTTTATCGGTTACTAGCCGTTC
>JAQFYM010000144.1:0-113249 GCA_034694785.1 Agrenia bidenticulata | reverse complement strand
ATTAGGTACGATTAAATGCATGCAAATTATTTAATTATTCGGTGAAATTAAATATAAATATAGGTGACTTAAATTACGCGCTTTTTTAAAGCGTTTTCCTGAAAAACATTTCATCCTTTTAAATATCCAAAACCCAGTTGCAAATTTTCAATTCCCATAGCCATAGGCATAAACTTTCAATTTTCAATTTGAATTTTAAAATCTGCATATAAATACATAGTACCGTCAAAATAAAATAAAATTTAGATAAATACGCCTTATTGGGGTCTATATCTATAACCGCTATCATGTTGGTCTGGATTAATGAAACATAAACTTTTACTAACATTTTGTAACCATCAATCTGTCTAAGCTTATCGAAGTCCTAAAGCGTTCCATGGATTTTGATGATTTTTCATGCGATTCAAACCTCTGAACGTGCATTGCATGCACAATATTATTTTAAAGAGATTTCAACTCCGAAAAACATTAAAATCGGAGGACCCCGAAAGCCTTACCTTTCATTTTTTTCCAAAACCTTTTTAGACTTTCATATGGTTGAAAACTTTTGTTCGTAGTGCATCCACATAAAAATAGGCCATAAAGATAATGAAGAAGAAATTTAAAACTAACATAAAGTGAATGGCCCACGTCCATTTCATGTGTTTATTTTCTGCAACAATATTTGAACATGTCCAAGCCAAGCCTGAAGTCATTCCATTAGCCATCTCGTAGCTTTTATAGCTCCAAGCGAATTTCGAATCCAATTTTTTTGCAGTATGAACTATCTGATTTTTTTGTTTGAGCTATAGATACCATATAAAGGGGTAGTTGAGTTTGCAGTTTAATTCTTTTGAAAGGTTCTTTAAAAGTTTAAGTCAGACAAGTTTCCACTCTGATTGTCCCCCCACAGGAGAAACAAACTCCTCAAAATCCCAGGTTCAAATTAAATAGCCGTGATCGTCTAGTGGTTAGGACATTGCGTTGTGGCCGCAATAACCCAGGTTCGAATCCTGGTCGCGGCATTAAAATTTTGCATTTTTTCTTGCAAAAAAAATCATATTTTTCAAAATCGTGTTTTTTGCATTATTTTCGAAAATATTCAAAATCAGCCATTGCTTTGTTCCACTAGACGTTAAAATGTTTTTTTGAAAATTCGGTGGCGTTCGGAGCCAAGTCTTGTGTTTTATGAGATGATTGCCCCCGTTGAATAAAATAAATTAAGTGTTAAAACTCTCATTATGAGCACTTTAATGAAAGCCTCTGTGTGTATTTTTATGAGCAGAGGATTTGAATCTTAAGAAATGGAATGGTTAACTAGCATTCAAATTCTATGAATAGAAATTTTTTATTCTCTTGACCTTGAGATTCATAATTCATAATTGTCTTACATAAGCATCTCAATCGATTAAAAACCCAGAGGATGGCTGCTCAGTAAAAGTACTTGCAAAATAAAAATGTACTTTAACTTTTTGAATTGCACATGATATTTGAAATAAAAAGCGATGTTGAAACAATATTTTGACAACAAGGAGAAAGTTGAGTCTGGTCTGGGTTTCAGTTTACAATGAGAAATAAAACAATATTTATTGGCTGGCAGACTCATTAACATGCTAATGGAATATTATGGATTATTTTATTACGTGCTGTTCTGAGCCAATAGCCAGTATATTAGCTGAAACCATGGTTAATGGGTGTTTTACTGTGTGGTTGAAGGCCAAGTCAGGTCTCGTCTCGGTTGAATGTGCGAAGTACATAAATAGATAAACGAAATACGTATTTTTAAATCACTATCAGTATTTTGGCTATTCAATTTTTTTAAGAAGATGATTGTTCTCTCATCGCAATGAGTTTCTTGTTTTTAACAAAAGGGCGTGACGCGGACTGGCAAAACTATTTTACACAATCATTTCTAAATTTCAAATTTAATTTCCATGATACACAAAACCACTGAATGTCTTCAAATTTGCTTTGTTTCATTGAGTTTTTGGTAGTACGTAGTAAGGCTGATTTTTAAATCAATGTATGCTATGATGCTATACTAGATTAAAATTTTCGGAATATATTTAGTGTTGATAATGGTGAGTAAGAGAATGAATTTAATAATCTAGTTGTATTGATCTTCAAAGTCAAGGTCAGTTTTTATGATACTCGTCTCAACTTTTAACGTTGATAAATTTATGAACCGGAAACGTATTTGAGGAAATTTCTGTTTCACATGATACATGTCACGATTATCGAATAGTAGAATAGTTTTCTTCAAAGTAGTTTAGAGGCTGTAATTTTTTGCGGAATTAACTTGAATAATTGAATTATCGATACCGAAATCCGTATAGGGTACAAGAGCTTCTAGCGATTAGTGATTATTGCATAGTGAGTTAATACTCAAGTTAATTAAACGATAAATAATTTTTTTCCTTTCTACTTCAGCACCTCAACCACTTTGGTTCTTTAATTCTGATTATACGTATGGTGAATTAATTTTGAATACCATTAACTTTGTCTCACTAGCAGACTAGCACACAGGATATGATTTGGTAGACTATAGGTCATAAAGACATGTAGATGGATTGCCATGAACATTTTTGTTTTTGATATAAGTTGTATGGAAAGAGACGGAATCAAGGGCAACTGTCACATCATTTGCATAGAGCATATTATATATTAGGAAATTTTATAACAAAATCATCTGTTGAAAGAATATTTATGCATGTCTTCTTTTTTGTTTCGATGCAGGAAATAAATACGCAACAGCATTTACATTAACAATCTGTTTGTTACTTCCGTTTTCATTACCACCACGTGGATAAAAAAATTACTGCGTGGCTTGGTTTTTCTGAAGAAGAATAATAACTCATGAATTGATTGGTCTTAGATGCAAACATTTACTCAAAACTGCAATATCAATTTTTGTAAATTAACAAGCGAACCTTTGTAGTATGTAAATAGAAACTCATAGTATGATTATTGTTTGTAAAGAAGGACAGTTCACGCTGATCAAAATCGACCAAGATATGAGGGAACTTATTTTAACAATTCTAAACGTATTCTGTTCCACTAAATGCACTTACTGTGTTATTTGCTATAAGGTTATTTAGGATATTTATAAATAAAGAAATAACTAATTTCTTCTGCTCGTGTGAATTTCAATGTCAGGAGATTTTTCAATATCTTGTTCTTGTTATATAGTGACAGATAGTTACACAGACATAAGTTGTGATCATTACAAACACAATCTCTCCGGAGTTTACATATTGATGTATATGTATGCATGCACAAATAAAAGATCGGTAGGGTGTTCTTATGTGCATCAATCAGAATGAAGATGGTTGTGCAGGGGAAATAAATCCTTAGCTTGTATCTTAAAGAGATTTAGAGGTTTAAAAATCTTCAGAGCAACAATTCAATGAGTAAGAAATGTATAGATTCCTATAGGCTTTGATTTTATCCAGAACTTTGCCGGCAATACTGCTCGAAATAATCTGTATTTCATTAAGAAATGGGGCCCAGCCCTTTCTTAAAATTCTAAGTGAGTAAAGGTAAGCCTTCTAAATTTAAAGACCTACATTTATTGTTACTTGTTAGTAAAAACTCGGCTGGTAGGATCATGCAGGTTCGAGGATTAGGATCACGTAGTATGTACTTACAATACTGCAAAGCTGAACCTCAGATTATTTTGAAGGAGTAGTTTAGAGGCTCCTTTGGCCCTGTCCTCGTATATTCATCACTTTTGGGGTTCTCATATTTCTTTTCAGGCTTTCAGCCTCCAAATGGGATGTTTCTACTCTGGCGTTTCCAGTTATGTTCCACACAAGAGTTCAGAACTGTTTCTATCCAAACAACAAACTTGACCTACACTACGATAAATGCACAAGGGCCAATAGCAGTACATCAATCTGAAGGCTTGTGCGATAAATATCTCCGAAAACTTTTTTTCTGGTTAAAACAAGCTCCAGGTACAGTTCAACTTCAGTCAGTTCAGTCCTTCAAAGCCCTAGTGCAGCATACGTTGATTTTTTAGATCCCATTCCTCTGAAGAAAATGCAACTTAAGATCAAGTCTTGAATTTTAATGCTTCTCTAAAACATTTCCATTCCTATGTTGTTTTTAGCTTCCAGTTCTAAGACCTTACTTTAAAGCTTTAACTTAAATTTTTTCAAATTATTGTATAGAATATTGGTTATAGTGACACAATTGCTTCAACTTTTCTTCCAAAAATTTAACAAAATGTCTTTTCATTCAATTCATAGCAAATCTACTTTTGGAGCACAGAATCGAACCATGGCGTATGGCATTTTCAGTGTATTCAAACCCTTGCGTATATAGGTATTTCTGAGTCTTTACATATTTTTTCTGTAGATTGGATAGTGGTGGCTAACTTATAGAGGTACCTTGTAATGCATGGAAAGAATTGGAGGTGTGGAAATCATTCAAATAAAAGAATATTTCAAAATCCTCCAAACATTTGCCCTTGACTTTCTCTTCATCATCATCCCTCTATCATCATCATTTATTATCATCCCCCTGAGAATACTACTGCCCACAGAATAGATTAGGCACATGTTCTGATATTTTGGGTCACAGGATGTGGTGAGATGAACAGGGTTCTGAAACTTGTTGAACATTCCACAATTCCACATCTATTATGAGGGACGAGCTAATGAATCAAAATTAAAATAACCGAGAGTGGTACTTTTTAATTTGAAGCAATTATTTACTGGCCAATAAAAGTTCAAGTAAATCTAAATGGGAGTAACGCCTAAGGAAAGATTCCCATTCTAATTTCATAGTTCGACACTAAAGCCGCCGATTGCTGATGGTGACTGGTGAGACAGGATGTTTACTTTTTGTACCATCCACCTTGAACCACTTTTTCCTTCAACTTCATCTCATCCAGTTCAATTTAGAATTAAGGCCAATAAGAGTCCTCCCAGAAACGTGAGACTGGGTTTCCATATTGACCACGTCTTCCATTATTTGCATTAAGTATTTCTCTGTCCCGATTTTATCGTATTATTGAGAGATCTTCATTGAAATATTATACTCTATACATTTTAATGGAACACAGAAGAGTGTCAATCCTCTGATAGATGACTTGGAAGTTTGAAGAAGAATAAGAAATATTCCTATTTCTTATTCTCACTTTCGAGCAACAGACATCAGAAGAAAAAAAACAAGATTCCTGGTACAAAGAGTGCTTTACACTTCAATATCTTATGGTCATTCTTCTCTTGGCTGCATTTATTTTCCTACTTTATAGTCCACCGCCACACAAAGATAGTAAAAAAAATCCAATTCTCTAAGAGAATCGGCTTTTCAAATAAGCTGTCTATCTGATGTTCTCAAATAGCATTTAATTTCATGGCCAATGAGCATATGCCTGCATATTGTTAATTTATTTTCCAGTATCATGAAATCTTGCATCGAATCTCCCTCATTACAAATAGTATCAACTGAGAACAGGGTTCAGAAAAATTGAATACAAATTATACTCTGGCTAAAAGCTATTGTAATTAACAAGTAAAACATTTTATAACTCCGCATTCTAAATTTATGTGCCTCTTTTTGGGGCTATATATTTTCTTCAGTGTCTATGGATTAAAAATATTGATCAAGGACTTTAATTATTAACTTGTATGTTTAACAAAATTTGAGTTGGTTCTGATTTTGGAGGCCAACAAAAAGTTAATCTAGAAAGTCTTATAATGAATAACTTTCCTTTATAATTTCCTACTCACCCTACAGTTTGCTTGGGGTATAACTATATTTAATACTATGAATGCACTCGCTGAAGATTGAGAATCATAAAGTAGACAGTTGTAGTGTCTTTTTGTATCCTGATTCCAGATGCGAGTTAAACAAGTTAAACTCAAGAAATTAAGAGACTGCCAGTAGCATCTTCAGCACTTAAAGTATGACAGGTTTCGTACCTACTTACCATGTTGCACGCAACACCGACTAAACCTAGATCTAGAGGAAGATATCAAGTTTTCTTATGCACTTTTTATGATTGAAAATATAGAAAGGATATGATCCTGCCCTCAAGTAAATCTTATTGTAAATTAGTGGAAATGAAAAATCACATATTGCTGGTCGGATTGTATTGCCTAGAACCGTAATGAATATGTGGTTACTCATCATCATCTTTAATCATCGATCTTACTTTCCTTCTTGATCCGTCAAATCATCTGGCACATGAAAACACAGATACAACACACCCAGCACGGTTTTTATGAAAAGAAATCTATTCTGTTTCCATTCCTATTGAAAAGCTGCTTGGAAAATATATTCCGTATCACTATCCTTATAGAAGTACCTTCCTTGAGCCTAAAAATCAGTTTTTTATCCCTCTGAGTCGTGACATAATTTTTCCTTTTATTTCTAACTTCATAATGGGACTGAACCAAAGTACCTCGGTATCAGATCTGGGAGGGTTGTTCCACATCATGATTACCTAACCTACAAAAGTTGCTTAAATTAAGCCCCTATGTACTAAAGTTTGTATATATAGATCTACTAGGATTTCCCCTTCTGTTTTACCAAATATAATTGAGGTAGAGAGTGCGAGTGTACACTGCTGTATCTCTGCTCAGATTTTTTATACGACCAAATACATGTACTGAAATAAATATTAAGTGTTCATATTCCCTTTCTCATCTCATTTGTTCTGTTCCAGCCTCTGGCTCTGTCCTTGGCCTTGTAACACAATGCTCACATCCATACCCATACGTTTGTGATCCTAGATCCTCTACGTATACGTAAGGAGGACTACGGACACTTATATGGTTAATGGGAAAGAAGATGCTGATTGCACTGACTGATCAATGGCTCCTATAAATTTAAGCTCTTGATCACTCAGCCAGTCTAAATCAATTGGTAACAGTGTATTTACGAAATTTCAAACGTCTTTGAAATCACCTTCCCCCTTCCACCTGGAACTGGAACTGAACTTGAATAATACATTCTCAAAATAATGATAAACACAAATCGATCCAGAAAACCGTATCCCCGTTGGTCTAGTGACCCACATGTCCCTGGACTGAAGATGTACCAACAAGTACTAGATCACTCAAGATATATGTTTTGACTTGTAACAGCGCTAGTAGCATAAAGATTTTTAAATCTGCCTAGACTACACAGTTAAGTCAGTACTTCCAACATTAGCAATAAATTCCGAAAATTCATAGACCGTAAACTTTATGCATACCAAAAGATGTAGATGCTCTCTTTAGTAATGAATAGGGATTTCAATATTTCTTCTACATCTATAGAGCAGACGACAATATTCTCTTTTAAAAGCAGCCAAAGTATAGGTTTTCCAGTCTTGGTGTAATTGTATATTTATTTTTATTACTTCCATTTTATGTTTTAACGATTCTATTCCGTCAAAGGACTTTTTTGTAATTTCTACAACCACCCCTCCATCGGTTTCCATGTACCTTGGCATACCCTTCAGTTATTCCATGTCCCATTTAAAACTGAGCAACCACCTACCGCTGTTTAAGGATGATGGGGCCCACATCGCTCCCATGAATTTATACCCAACCCAAGGTATATACAACTTGAAAGTTTATTCCTCGGATCTTTAAATGTAAACGAATATCTTTTAAGAGTTAAAGAGAGAAGTAGGGTCTTTTTAAATTACAAAAGTTCTTCTTTTAAATACTTGGACTTCTACAATACCTTAGGAGCCTCATTCCCTTTATTTATAGTTATAAACAGAACTTTAAAACTAGAAAGTCCCCCTATGGAATTACAGGAAATCATTTTGCCATGTGCCTGTTTATAAGCAGATTCTATCGATTGTCAGGCTAGAGCAGTGTAAACTCAATTGTCAAAAAAAGAACCACGATAACCTTAGAATAACCAAAGAACGTGGATACTTACAATTAGCATTAGTAAGAGGGCATCCGGTTATTTTATAACTTACCATGGCACCCCTACACAACTTCCTTTCCAAATGTACCAAAAAACTAGTACCTACTTGTTATTCATTTTAATATGTGAATGATATTCCTGAAAACGCTGATGTCTAAAGCCTATTTAACCTTATGATAACATTAACATCCATAACCTAACTCTAACCCCTTCGAAATAAATATACTTTTCCTTAAGATAAAACTAAAGTTCATTGATAAAATGTGCTTGGAAATTAAATGCCCAGTTTATCCCCCTTATCCACCCCTATCACATTCATCGTCTACCCATCCCGTCTTGGCGATGAATTTTTAATCTAGAATTACCTCCTCAGCGAGGTGACCAGTATATGAGATCAGCTTTTGAATTCACAGGATGAAGAATCCAGAATGATATAAAAGGACCGGACTAGACTGGCTTAAAGACACGAAAAGGGATGCCAGATGTCGGAGGAAGGGAGCCATTCATGCATAGAACCACATTGGACTGATGTACATTTTTCTAGGCTCAAAAGTGTACCACTCCAGTCTGACACGTTGGTCCAAATTTTCACAGACTTTTACTTTGAATTGGTACATCGTATGTTCTTATCTATTATGGTTATACTGTTTGCTCTCGGCATCGGCCAAAGAAATTACGAAGTTTGTTCGCTGTTTAGTCATTTATAGATGCAACCATAACACCACTATAGTAAAGTCTATGCTTTATGATACACATATCTGATAGTTATTTATGTAATCTGTATGGGAGAGTTCAGGAAGGATGGGGTTGAAATAGGTATGACTATTTGTATATAAAAAAAGGAAATCCGATCCGGGTACTACTAATCCATAATAATCGGATGGATCTATGTTTCATTCAATATAGCTCGAACCAATTCATCTGTCTAATACTTCAGATTGCATTTTAGCATTCTTGCACAATATTGTATTTCGTATTGTTAAAATAGGAATAATAAAAGCGCAGTACAATAATAATTTAATTGATGATCAGTTATGATAATTGATGGGTTACTAACTGAACATTTCTTTATTGAATTCTAGACAAATACGTAGTTGCTTTGCGAAACACTAATTATTTTATGTACGGACATAAAACATCTCTTAAACTTCGCAGTTGACTTCTGTATATATTGCGATATAGTGGTGTACAAATTTGAAACTGCAGTTCATTTCAAAACTAAAAGTAGTAACGTGATTCGACTTGTTGAAGAATGTCCTAACTTTTAGATCCTTTATTTAACCGAATTGTTAGAAACAGGATTTCTCCATAATAGTCTAAAAATTGATCACCCATGCATATGCATTTCGATTTCACAAGGGAGTGAAGGGAGAGATGGCTAGATCTTTTCTTGTTGTAATACATCACCTTGTCATGTCATATTATTAAGAAAAAGGGCCCTTACTGTACTTAATGACAACGGAAATTGTACAATGTCCTTCATACCAGGGTTTCGGGTTCCAGTTTCCATTGAAGTTGAAAGAAGACCTGTTGCCCTGTTACTTGTTTGTTGGGTTTAAGAGTTTAAAGTGGGTTCGGTGCAAGATGTGATGTATAAGTAGTTACAAAATGTTTAAGATAGCAACTAAAAAGTTTTAGAGCATTTGTAAAGAGTCTTTTATTATGATACCGAATAGAGGATGGTAACATAAAGTTGAACTGAAGCCCAATTACGCGTACAGAAAGTTTACTACTTATTTTTTGACATCAGGCACCTCTTTTTCAAACCCGGGTTAACTTCAGGCAAGTATAAGGATTCCATCTCAGGATGCATTCTTGGAACTCCCCAAGGGAGTCTCGGCTTACAAACACTAACAACAGACAGAAACTAATTTAAAGACTGAAGAATGAATTTATAGAAAAACTTAAACTAGGTCTGGTTTGCAGTGTGTATAGTTCTTAATGTGGTTCAGAAAATAAGGTTTAAAGTACTTTAAAGAAATTTCTCATGAAACCAACAACCAACTGATAAAGAGTAGTCCCGAGCCCGACGGAAGTGCATCAAATTTTAAAGCAACACAAATGTTCAAAACAAAATATAATTTTCATAAGACAACTAATATCAATGCAAAAATAAAAATCCTCATGAAGTTTTCAATGTAAAAAATACATATTAAATACATGCTAGATACATTAAAAAAAACACAGAAATATTACCTCAAACCTAAAAAAAACGAAATGGTGGAGATACATTGACATGCATTTTTAGCTCTCACTTATCCAACATGTTTTATAATAAATTATTTAGTTCCTTTAGAATGAAAAAGTCCCTGCTTGGGTCGAAAGCTTTAAAAAGATGGGACAATAACAGACAATCAAACTGGTTCAACCAGCCAGGTGTGTCATTGAAAAAAGAGACTTGAGAGACATTGGCCCATTCAATAGTCACAGCAAGGGTCAAAGATTACAAAATAAAACGGTCTACCCTTTCGTAGTTTATGGACTTTTTCTTACAATTTGTCATTCATGCGGATAATGTAAGCCCTTAAGACTGTTGTACACACACCATGCAGTTGCTTTCACTGCACTGTTGGCTGCATTATTCAAAGTATATATCCATGTTATTCCATAAATTAATCACACCCTAGTAAAGCATCTGATGTATTGGAATAAAATCCCCTGTTTATGTATAAGTTAACTAGGATTGAATAAAATACGAAGCTGGTTTTCCCTGAAAGAGGAATTTGGCTTTGTGATTCGATTGTTTCAATCGGTACCTGGCCTATTTGGAATAATTAGGACATGATAGGCCACGCAATTTTTTCGATCCGATTGGTTGCATCCGGTCATTGAGAATAAGAATGAGATGAAAAAGTAGAAAAAGTATTTTATAAATGCATGCGTATCTTTATGAATGTGGGTTCATGGAGCGAATTAAAGATCAGAGGGGAGATCTCCATCCATTAGATGATTCCTGTGAAATTCTTATTATATTACTTTTTTGTCTTGAATTTATGAATGTACTCTCGACTGACTCAACCTACTTGTCCAAGAGAAGTATTTGTTCCATGTGTACATGAATATTCTGAAAGGACGGAATACGGTGCTAACAATCTGAACGAGGTATCGGAGGATAGGGTTGTGTTAAATGTTATTACAGGTTATGGTCTCCGTCCGTCTCCATCAGTACAAGGCTGAAGGGCTATTTAGTTTCCCCTCTGATGCTTTTTTTACATTTTGTGATTCAGCATCTCATCAGGTTTCTTTCTCAAGGAATTTTTCCCATGGGTGGGCTACTGAGAGAGATCAACAGGCAAAACCAACCAGCGGTTCTAAAGCTTCCCTTGAAGACAAGGAATGTTTCACAAAAACAGTCCCTTGTAAAATTGCCTAACAACATCCCCTAGCATCTCATCTTAAGAGAACATGATGATGAGCTGGGGAGAATACGAAGGTTGATAATGGTCCATGACTAGCTGATGTGAAGCTGCTAACAATGGAAACATTGAACGAAGGAGGAATAGAAAACTATACAGCCCAAGCCCCTGGAGATTGAAGCAAAAACCCTGGCCCTGATAAATTGTGGGTGTACGGACAGGGCCCTTGTACAGTTGTACTTTTGGTACTTCTAATTCTGGTTCCGAACTTCACTTCGGGCTCAAGACTCAAGTCCAATTTAATACCGAAGAAGGAGAATTAGATGAGACAGCGAGGTGAGAAGTGTAAAATTGAAATGAAAAACAGCTCTAACTCTAACTTACATTTATATATGGTTTGAGGTATGAGCTGCAGTACTAGCTACGCGAATATGTATAAAAAGCTTATATTATAGATTTCAAATGGAGTAAGTCACAAGATTGGAATTTCAATCCTTTATAGGTACCTGGTACGAGTTGGATGAACGTAGACGGTCTACCTTCAAATTAAACAGGCTTGGATAAAGTCAGCAACAAAAACAACCCATGATCAGTTCATAAATCACTCTGAACTTGGATACTCAATCTCCAATTAATATTTTGATGGAGAAGCTTATAAACACATTTTATTGTAGGGTTGCATCAGGAACAAGCCTGGCTAATGATGGATAGAGTTCAGAAAAAACTTTCAATTCTGGAAATGTTCATTGTGAAATTACTAAAATCGTGTACCTTTTTTGGGGTATGGTTGGGCAAACAAAAAGGTTTTAGGGAAAAAATTAAAACGGGACTAGGATTTTGTTCACATCCGCAAATGTTATTATTTAACCTGCATGCTAAGCTCAATTTTCGTTGTACACGCTGTTTTTAAATGTTTACTTGTTTACCAGCACACAAATGTATTCAGCCCATAGGTCTTTCCACTTTCCAGTAATAAAACTCCGAACTGAAAGATAAAATTCAATTGTTTGTTGTTGTTCGCGAGTTTAACGAGAGAAAAGGGACCCAAACGGTGACGAGTAATGCAAAACAGGAAACGATTTCACAAACGGTCATCAAAGTAGGTTGCAACTGGCAAAAATTTGCATTCTGTCTGATATATTTATGATAGTATCAAAGCAAAGAGATGCAAATCAGATCTCCAATTCCTCCTGCAATTTTTCATTCAATTAGACCCAACGCCGAATAGTTGTATTCGAATTTCGACCTTAAAAGGAAGGATTTTAGCCCCTTCTGATAATTAGGTACAGTTTTCTCACGATGTGAAAACAGGGCAAAACTCTATTGTTGATTGTCGACAGTAATTTAAGTATCGAGGATGAAAACAGCTATAAACACAAGAGAGATGAACCCATGAATAATACGAAACGACATTATTTTTTAAGACCATGTAAGTTTCATGGAAAACAAATTTTACGACATATCCCCTCTACAATTAAACTCGCCGTAAAGCTCTACTCAAGGTTTGTTGTAGACTTTAGACTACTTAGGATTTCGAGAATTATCTGAAAACAGACTACCAATACTATAACCATCATAAGAACTTAAAGGGTTAATCATCTTGTTTGTCACAGCCATTTTGCTCGTAAATTCTACTTCAACTCCTCGAAGGCCACTCTCTTCCTGGGCTTTTTAATCTCCTTCTATGTCTAGCCTTACTAGGTCAGTTTTATCGAGACTTTGCAATTTGAAAAGTAGTAAAATAAAATAAAAAACCTTCTGGCTAATTGCTCTTCGGTCCATCATCACAGCTCTCGAAAGTAAGATTCCTCAAGTAATATCATGACCATGCTCAACACAAGAATGAATGCGCAATACCTTCCAGAATCATTTGTCCATCAAACAGAACAAAACGTTATTACTATTTTATCGATTTTAAGCAGTAAATAATGGCCCTATAATTTTAAGTAGCTCAGCTTGCAAGTTGAAGGTCAAGAATACACGAGAAATTATGTATTAGAGGCGTGATTATTCATGGTTTATGATACTCGATTTATGAGATTTTATTTTAAAGTAACTTTGAATCCTGACCTGTCAAATTATCTTGCTTAACCTTAACAATATCAGAACGATTTTCTGATTGATTAGAATGAGGTGTAAAAAATTTCGAGACAAAATGGAGTTAAATTTTTCATAAAATGTTTTTATTGGTTTTCAAGACGGGCAACATGACAATCAAGAAGTAGAACGTACACCAATACGATGGGTAAATAAAATATTTATGATAAGAGAAAAAGCGTCAACGTTTACAGGTGTACATATCGGTACTTCGGTAAGACTTACAATTTCCTGCGATTCGTAAAAATTAATTAGAGTTCGGATGGTACATTTTATCGCTACTATGTATTTTGTGGCCGTGTCTTTCATTGCGGATTCCATGCTGCTGCTACATAATTTATTGTTGTTTGTAGTTATTGACTTAGAATAGGGTTTACACTTATATGTTGCAGGTCAATGCAAAAGGAAAACATTTTTAGCTAATTCAATTATGCCCAAATAGCAACCAATCGCTTTCCCATTCATGTTCCAAACAGACAGACACAAGATACTGGAAGTTGGAAGAGGCAACTTTGTAAGTCTAAAATGTTGATACAGCACCTTACTTAAGTATAATATTCTATTGATCCTACACTAAACAAAGGTCATATTAACTACCCTTGGTAATAAGCGTATAAATGGTAAATAACTGCTACATTTTAGCTTAAAAAAACCGTGAACACGGTTCCGGTAAATCAATGTAATTACTAATCTCTAAGTAATAAAAAAACATAACATTCAATATTCTTAAGGTTTGGAATTAACTGAAATTAATCGAACGAAACAGGTTTAACTTTTACTATGATACAACCATTGCTCAAGAGAACACCTAAAATACAAGAAAGTCTTCAGGTCTCGTCTCTAAGGAGCGGCTAAATGCATTGTGTCTGGTTGGATCGACAGGAAGGACTTACTACGAGAGGAACCCACGTCTCCCAAATTTTACTAATTTAGTTTATTTACTATCTTAGTACTATAATAATAATAAATACCAAACTAAAATTACAAAATTTACCTCATACCAGAAGCAAATAGAATCGAGTAAACTAGGAAATGCATAAATTAATGCTTCAGCAGATTCATATCTCACATAAATAGAATAGATATATAGCTGATGCATATCTCTACCTTTCTACCCTCGCCTAATTAATTCTCCACTATTCAAGGTGAGCAACATTTATAACTTAGATTAACCTTTCACGCTGAAGTCTCTGTTCATACACTTCCTGTTCCTATATAAAGTCCATACTAATTCTACCCACTCATTCAATATTAGTGAAAATAACGCGTTCTGAATTTCTTCCTAAGAGGCATGCATATGACTTAACTGGACCTGGATCGAAGCTCCAAATACTTTTCAATCACCGAGTAATTTTTTAAATTCATCTATTGGCAATACATCTGCCTGTGATCCTTGCCTACATTGAGCATGAGGGAGGACCGTATAAAAGTTTGTACAGGATGGACTATATGAACAAATTTACGGTCACACATTAATTAATTTTTACATGGTTAAACTACAACGTTTAAAAGGTCACTAGTTCTCAGACCTTTCTCTACACATTTTAATACACATTTTTTTCGCATGGATCCGGCTCAGTGCAATTATGACCTCAAACTTTTAGTTGTTACACTCGAATTTCCAGAAGTTTCATAGGAATGATAATTTATCCTTATAACTGGTGAATATGAATATAATTAAACATCTATTTCAGTAGCAGTGCTAAAACTTGGCAAAAAAATATCTACTTTTCACGTGAATGAAACAAACTCAGACAGAAGTATGCATTTTCAGTTCATATAATTCATTCACACACCTACATAGTAAGAAATAAGTGTAACTTATCGTCTGCACTAAGCTGATGTGATACGAAATTAAATCTTAATGTATTTACTAATGTAGGAAATACACCAATACTCTCAAATCGATAGCTGAAAACAGAGAAGGAAATCAATGTTTGACAATCGGTAAGAAAACTCCAAATGCTAGAATTATGTGGCAATGGTAAATAATGCAAAACGGCTACTACAATGTTTCGTTCAGCCAATTACAGTTGTGGAGCAGTATAACGAAATTGTAGTTCAATTAAATTACAATTACATTACATGCACAAATCCTGCGAAAGAAAATTATACTTATGCAATCATTCAGCTACTGTTTTGTCAAAAGAAGAGAGCCATTTTATAATTATATTGTGACAATATCCACCGGACACGAATGTATTGATTTCTCAAAACCAGTGCATCAGAAACTAAATTCTCATATGTTATTGAAATTCGATTAAATTACTATGCGTGCGTAATCAATCAGAGCAATATTGTCCAAGTACCTTAATATTTTATCACTAGTATATCTGAATATGAAAAGCCTGGAACGAAGCTTTAATGGTGGAATTAATCTGAAAATACCCTTGGCTATTAATACGCACAATTTATGCTCTTGAAAGACAATTATTGCTCCCGACAGCTTTGTGATCTGTATAAGTCGCAAAAACAACTAGGTACAAGCGGATCTCACATCTCACATAAGTAGATTGGAGCTTAAATGACCCGTAGGAGTGTCGAAGTTGAAATCCATCCCGACTGATGTAAGAGGTTGCTCCCATACGCACCGCCATGGATCCATAGGATCTTCGGAAACCTCCAGGCACACATCTGAGACTGGTTGCGGTTCGATTTTAAAATCAGTTTGCATATCCAACAAGTCATCCAGCAAATCCGATCCCAAAACATCGTCAGAGCAAGGAATACTAGAAAACAGATCATCGTGCGTGGTTGCTGGAGAATTGGGCTCAGATTTGAATGGCTCGATCCTTGGAAGTGGCGTATAGATAGAGTTGACTGATAGCATTTGTGGATAAGTCTCACTGCTGGATATAGCCTCCAAAGCTGCACAAAAATTGAAACATACACATTTACTCACGGGTAGAGAATAATTTATATAAACAGTCGATATTTTTCAATCAGGAAATAGGCAGAGGACTGGCTAGGTAGACTAAAATAGATCAAAGTTTTGTAAATATTACCTGCATGAAGGCTCCTTCGAGAAGTATCACCAGGGTTGATTTTCGGAAACTTGGGAGGATGGCTGGTCGTTGATGATACAGAGTCTTCCTCATACATCGAAGCACTTTCAGGAGAATCCGGGGACGATGGCGATTCCGGAACTTTAGCCATAGGAGGGGTTAAATGAGCAATGGCACTCTCCCCTATCTGCTTGTGTACAGAATCCTTGAACTGCTTATCAATCTTGAAATGAACTTTAAACGACTCAGGTGGTGTTTTAATGGTCGAAGTAACGATGTGGATTCTATTGCATGGTGGAGATCCAGGTGAGCTAATGCTAGAGGTACGGCTGAAAGCATTGAGGTGCGAGGTAATTTGTTTCTTCGGGGTTTCAAAAGTGCTTGAAACTCCGGGAGACTGGCATACCAAAGACTTCGACCGCATCGCCTTCTTTTTCGGAGTGGTCATTTCACCTGAGGTAATCGTGGCCGATTTTCTAGGAGATTTCGCAGGTGTAGAGCCAGGAGATGGGGAAGTACCCTCTGACCCACTTTTGCATCGTTTCTTGGGTCTGTATTTGTAATCTGGGTATTCTTGAGAATGCAAAAGACGGAGTCTTTCAGCTTCATTAATGTAGACTCTCCTCTCCTGCTCCGAGAGCATTTTCCATTCCCTTCCTAACCTTTTTGAGATCTCTGCATTGTGGATATCTGGATTCCTCTCACAAATCTTACGTCTCTCAATCTGAGACCATACCATGAACGCATTCATTGGCCGTTTGATATGATTTGGGGGATGCTTCTTCGTCTGAAAGTTCAAAATTAACATTTTATTTACCCACTTCAAATATTTCATACTAAATATCTTTCTTCCTCACTTCCCCCTACTTTCAACCGCACAAAAATTGACATACAATTAACTCTTCATAATCTTTCAGTAAGATAACCCAACCAATTCCCTTATTGTCTCCAACTACGAACTGAATCGACCATCTCGCATACATAAATACATATATACCGATATATTTTCTACTTTTTCATACAATTATGAAATATCTATTGGAAACTTCAGATAATCAGAGTAAAACACACGCGTATGCAAAAAATTCATAGATTCAACTCGATCGATAAAATGATTATTTGGAAGTCGAGGAAATCCAATCTGCGTGACAGCCAAGTTTCATAGTCAAGTAAGTATATATATAAAAGTGCCAAATCATCTTTCATCCTTGTTAACCTTATGCAAATCCACAAGTCAAAGACTCATGCAAATACCCAAAAGACACGGAGGCCCAAATACATACCTAATTCAAACTTGCACTCCCCTGAACTCTAGCTAAGTAAAAAATAGAAGAGAAAACAGCCTGGAACCATTCGTTCACGGGAATGCATGGAATAAGGTAGAAGATATATGCAATAATACCTACAATCTCTGTAGTCTGTGCATTGGAATATGAAGGTTATCAAACACGACGGTCTATGCAAAATTCTGAATCCCTGCCACTATTGCACTATCCAGAGCCAGAGCCCTGTACTGAACTGAACCACCATCCATGGATCTACTTTTTAGCCAAACTATAACCATCCATGGAGCATACACAAGGATTCTGTGAACTCGACAAGTTCTTTACTTTAATGGGCGACTCACTCAGCTAAACAAAATCTTAAATCATGTTACGTATGTCGACATTTCCATACACTCTCGACTCCGTCTAAACCCCCATGCATACGTCCATAGCTGCTCTATTGATGTAGACCATGGAAGTTTAGCTAGCTCGCATATCTCTCAACATTACTAAATTACTAAGCTAACCATGTAAAAAGCATTTATAAACTCTTTCCCTTTACTTAACTTTAGCCCCACACGAGTTAGAATATAAATTAATTCTACCAAAGTGCTACAGTGGATTATTCAGTCCTCATTTTGGCGCGAAGTCAGTCAAGGCCGTGGACATAATAATAATAAATGCCTTATACTGATTCACGTTCAAGATCATTGTTGAGCAGAGTTGAATGGGCTACATTCTTTACCAAGTTAACTTACTTGGCAGTTTTGGCTCTGTATGCATTGCATTCTCATTAGAATAATATCCACACACGTATCCTCTCTCTCTCACAACTAAAAAAGTTCAGAATAAAATAATGCATTGTAAACCATCACTAACTAATCGCATACTCCTTGCCTAATGCACACATATTTGTATTGAAAATGGCTAAAAAAGGTTCCACAAGCATATTTACATAGGATATTCATGCCAGGCTACAATACAGAACAGAGTTCACAATTACTTTCCTTGTTTAATGGACTACTAATGGTGGTTTGAATAATTTAATTTCTTATTTTAAGAATGATATTAATTGCAAAGGAATATCGTTGTCAATGCATGAGCAATTGCTTAAGACTTAAGATCTTATTATTCTTATTTCTTGCTTTTGCAGACCACATGCTACATTTTTAGACGCGTAGGGTTTGGATATTGGATTCATGGCAAAAAATAGCAAAGGCTGTATTATGTACATAAAATACAAGCACTTCATCACTAAATTCGTTCTACTTCGTTGAGAAATCTTTTTGGTTGTTTGTGGCCTTGGCAAATACAACCAAAAGGGGACCTCACCCCAGATCACCAACATAAAATTCTATTCGAGCTTTTTTTCAACAAATTATTCCTAGGGGAATTTTTTGTCTCCAACTATTTTTCTTCTTATTCAGAGAGATGATCGTTCTCACGGATTCTATGGATGAATACGTTGCATTTATAATATTTATTTTATACTTCATCTCAGCCGCAGTGAATCTTTTCATATGATTAAACTTCCTCACAAGTTACAAGCATTGGAGCAAATTTAGCCCTATAAAATATAGGTCTTAGAATTTACCTGCGCCCATGCTGCTGGATTTTCTTAGAAATATATCCATTTTTATACCCACACTGCACCCAATGAGTATGAACCTTTTGCTCCAATAAACATACATAGGGTCCTAATGTTCCAAGAAGTATATGTCTGGGTAATGCATCAATAAAAGATACATAGAACTGAATCTATGACCTAAAAATGACTCGACTATTAATTAGAATAGCTGAGACGAAAAATGGATTTCAAGTATTTTAAAGGCAGTAAACGTGAGCCGTCCGCCACGGCATAAAAGAATAAGCTGGAGCCTGTAAAATTATATTCCAAGAATTGCCGCAGAATGAGCATTATAATTGCATCTACTTATACTGCGGAGCTGAATGCCTCGTATTGATAGTGGATTCTATTATCTTGGGGAGGTTCTGCCTCTGACACATTGCGAAATCACCATGTATTTCATAAGAATTTTTGAGTCAGCATTTTATAGTCGGCTAAGCACACTCTATTTTCTCGAATATTTTAGACTAGCCGACTAGACTTTGAAAAGCTCAGCGGAATCTGTGAATCTTCTAGCTTTTGAAACGATCGAGTATGAAATAAGATAATAATAGGCTACTAATACTAGCAATAGATGTGGGATCAGTGGGGGTTGCGATGATGTGACATGGAGTTGACTTGAAACAAGTTCTTTAAGTTCATAAAAGCAACATTTAAGAAAAAAAAGACTCCATATGTAAGCGAGGAAGTAATCATTAACAATAAATAACATTTCTAGAAATAAGCTGCCCTTCCTTGCAATTAACTCGTCTTTCGCATGCACGGAAACCAGACGTTATCCTTGGCATCATGGTATGAGGACCTGAAATCTGCAATTTCCTGCCTTATATCTACACACGAAAATCGTCTATTTAGGTATAACCACATATTATTTATGATACCACATACTATTTACATAACAAATGGTTCTTCTACTCTGCCCAATGATGATTTCTTTAACGATTTCGTCGTAATTGCCTTCCAAAGGCAAAGGCTTATTTTGACGGATTTTTATCATAACAATATGACACCGCAGTCACCAGACATAATAATGATAATATACTTTATAGGTGATAAGCGTTTATTGTTTCCTACTCCCCAACTCCACTATCTGCCACCTTTTCTAGAAAGCTTAAGGTCAACTCAGCTGGCGTCTTCAGTTTTGCAATGATCGCAAGTACTCAAATGCGATGCGTGGTAATTATTATCTGAATCATGTGTTTTTGGCTAGGTTCAATATCTGCATGACTTATCTCGGAACGCAACAAGTGGTTTGCGCCAGCCAGCTGCCTGTACCCACCTTCGCTTATGCATTTGTATTATAAAAAGTGTAAAGTGACTGAAGCATATAATACTTATTCCAAAAACTCTCCGCTGCATGATAAAGCTCTGTTAAATAAGAGCCACAGGATGATGATCCTGATGACCAACATATTTCAAATTACAACTCATTTCTAATACTTGGCTCTTACGATTATAACATTCGATTAGTGACTAATCCTTTTCATTGTATTTTACGGCTGCCAAGTTTCACAATAATATCGTATCTCATAGGTCATCAAATGCAGACGGATGACTCGATCAAAATTGTTAACTGTACTAAACTAGGACTCATCATTCTAATGTTTAGCATAAAAAACACTTGACTTTTTAAAACAATTTATTTTCACCCGCACCCGTGAGAAGTCCTTCATGTTGTAACACTTTACTGGTAAATTTACTTTACTACGACTGTAAGCTAACACTACTCGACACTAGAAAACTTCCTTGAGTCATAACTATCCGAGCTAAGTAGCAAGTAATTATGATTATGAGACATATGAGTCCTCGTCCTAGTCCTAACCGCAACGTTTCTCAGATTTTTTTTCAACTGTCATATAATTCAGAGATCATTTCAAGGAGAAAGACACACATGTAACAAATCTCTTCATATTAATCTTTTCATCCAATGTATATTTAGAAAAAACATGGAATAGATGAAAGACTTCCAAAAAGGTTTTTGCTGTTTCCAGTTCGAGTGTAAGAAGCAAAAAGTCTGAATTTAGGACATTTTAGAGGCAGGAGGTATATAATTCTATGGGCAGGAGCAAGCAAGTACAAGTACAATAGTTTGTTAAGGTTCGAGCGGATATTGCATGCTTTAACAAACTGTAAAGTTCATGTCATGTAATATTCTATTTTCTTCCGAGTCCCTCTAAGCTAGAACTAAGGTTATTCATATAAATTCTTATCCATCTCTATAATTCTTAAGAAATATTGTTCTACTGTATACCCTTACACTCATTTATGCAAACAGTACACCCCCTTATGACTATGACCAAACATGTCTTTCTCAAATATTTAATTATTTACGTATCTTACACAACTTTGAAAAACACATATTCGATACCGCATATCACTATTCTCTACCAAAACTGAGTTTGAAATATTCCCAACAATAAAAAACTATCAAAACTAACAATGTTTCTCCAGAAACATTAATTGTTTTTTAACTTGAGAGGATTCCAACCCTTCATTTCCAGCATGTACTCGAGGATCAAAGTGGGCAAAAATAAACGTATGACAGCAGTTGCTAATTTAAGCTACTGATGATGTCTGTGTGAATTTAAAATGTGGTTTAGTGATTATTTAACGGATTCAATTTCTCTCTAATGCTGACATCATCTTTCTTGGCTATCGTTCAAAAGATTAGGGCGAGTGGTGAGAGCTTATTATATAGATTCATAAATACTACAACTCATAGTCTCGTCTAGCTATAAAAACTTACATGCATATTACATTTAACCGATGACTGTCATGTCAACTAATTCATCAGTTATGATTTCATTTACATCTACACAGGGTTAAATACGTTTTGTATACACACAAATAAACAAGCCGCTGATCCCTCTCTATGTGCAACAGTTCAATTCATACTAGTCCCGTCAATTTAATTATGACTACTCCACAGTATCATTTGTAGTTCATTTTTTCCCATAGATAGTCATTAAACTCCCTTCCTACTATCGCCTTTGAATACATTGTAATGATAAAAGGAAAAACTACGTATTATCTACGGTGTCGATGCACTCCTCCGAACTAGCAAACACACTACTACACCACAACCAACTGTGATAGCTGATCCTCATGGAAAATTCAAAACTACGTATCATTTATTCATTATTATTAACATGTTGAGCATTAAAATCCTTTTTATCACACAGCTCTTTGAATTTAACTCCACATAAATGATACAGAAATGGGGATTCCATAATAATCTGAGTGAATTATCGAAGGCAGGCAGAGCTGGTGGAGGTACCTCGTTCCTCTTTAAAGATGAGAAAGCATTTTAATGGCAATATGTATTTCTATATCTACACAACACAAAATAACAACAGCCTTTTTCAAGAGGTGATAAAATCTAAAAAAAACAAACATAATGCACCTTCCAGAGTCCATCCAGAGTGGCAGAATATAATCAACTCCACGATACAATGAACTCGTATTGAAATGATAATTATGACTCGCACGAATATTTCAAAGGCAAACTTGATTTAAGTAGACGAAGTCTCCAACAACAAATTCGTCACTTCTATTTTTACTCAAGTCCCTTCTCCAGTATTATTGGATCTTAATCCAGCAACCCTTTCATGCTTAAACTAATCTATGTTTTTGACATATAATTAAGGAAATTACCTGGGTAGCATCCGAGTACGGAGTGGAAGACGCCTTGGAGATTAACTGAGAGCCGAAAACCATCTTACTGGAAGGCTTAGTTTTTGAAGAACTTTGTATCTGATGAGGGACCACCATAATTTCCACTCGAGTGTTTGAAATGCATCCACCTCCGAAAATCAGTCACTCGTTCAACTTAAGATCAGCCAACCCAAGATTTCCAATGTTGGATGTGGCTAGAAAGACAGAGAAATTTTCATAATTTCTTTCGAACATCCAGAGAGAGAGAGAGAGAGACGATAACTGTAGCTTCTAAGGTAAGTATTTGCACTAGTGCTACATTGCACATAAGTAACACCAAACTAGTACAGCATGCATTATTACAAATTACAAAATTACCATAAGCAAAAGTCCATCCACTAAAACCCAAACCACCTACCACACCATTTAGGAATTATGCTAAGGTTAAGGTAAATAATTACAATGTAAATAGGTTGATGGAATGGGCCAAAAAATAAGTTCTTCAACATCCAATCCAAAGACGCAGAGGATCGCATTATGTATCGCATACATTTTCATTAAATTTTTTACTGATAACAACGTAACGTTACGAACGCTGTGGATTCTCTCGCAGTGATTGAGCATGAAAAATTCCTAATATCCACTCCACTACTACCATAGCGTCATAATGTTTTTAACGTATAGGTAGGACAGGTGAGTGAGGGAGTTGCAGAGTCGGCAGTTCTGTACCATTTTCCTTAAGTGTATATAACAACAAGTCAAAAAGAACGTCAAATCCTTTAAACACACAGCATATAGCTGCAAATTCTAATGAGAAACCACATTAACACCCAGTCTTGTATCGGGCTTGCAAAATGTTTGCAAATTATTAGCAAATGAGCAAAGCCAACCACCAACCAAACACATCAAAGGAGCGAGAGAGACGTAAGAAGTAACTATAACCAAACCACGCAGAGAGCCACTAGGCCACTTTGCCACTACTAGCCTTAAACTTAATTCATGAAAATCGAAAGTAATACTATAATCTAAATGCGTTTCTCACTGTTCTACTATCTCCTAGTCTACCTCTCGCTCTAAGTAAGTATGCATGGCAAATAGGTAGCCTTGACCATCACAAGTTTAGCATGCATGACATGACAAGCTATGCAGTAGACGGATAATTGTATTGTTGATTCTAACCCCTATTCATACGTTTTATTCAACAATGCACCACATAAAATATTACAGTCACAATAATATAATATTCTCAACTCTCACAACAATAAGACTTTTAAGAAAATGTCATATCTTTCCCATCGCTAACTGATTATCCATGCTGTGGAATCTTGCGTCTCAGTAATAAAGAAAGGCCGTAGCGTAGACGATAAAACTTTTATTAGAGATTTTTTTAAGTCTTGTACTAACCCAACCTACGAGTTCAGAACTGCACTTAGTCAACAATTACCTCTTCCTCATTAAAAAACCATACCTCTTGATTACAGATAATCATAGCTACCCTCAGATATCGTCCATATTATTTTCTCCAACACTAATCCAATGTGTAATATGCAAAGAAATGTACATCTATCTGGCATCTGACATATTATGGATTTGAATTACCTAATATTAGGAAATTAAATCTTCTGCATGCTGGAAATGCTGGAATCAAGGTTTCAAGGTGTTATGTAATCATATCACATTGTACAAGTAGGAAATCTAGAAACCTGTTGCATATTTGCAGACTGTGGACTGAAGCACCATGTGTCCATGCTACCAGCTACCATGCATTCATGGATCTTCTCTCTTGGATAAATAAGAGAGAGGAAACATTCTATCCTTCTGTCCTGCCCCAACCCAACCATTTACGGGCTTCAATAAATTATGAAACTATAAATAGTCAAAGTATTTATGAATTCATGCCATTTCATGCTATAAACATCCCTAAAATGTTGAAATTTGAAAACTGACTCACTGTGCACTGACCTACACTGATTCGGAAAAGCTTGATGTTAGCATTTAGAACTGACCATTAGCATAAAATATAAAAATATAAATAAAAGTAGTCTGTAGGCTGTATAGTCCAGGTTCGGTGCACACATACTAAAATTTAAGATTTCAAATCCCCACTCTAAGGCCAAACCCACACCACACAGATTCCAAAAAAAAGTTAATTAAGTTTACCTTGAAACCGCAAAGAGAGAAGGTCCACTCCACCCACAGAGGAGACTTGAAACGAGTGGATGATCTAAATGCACTTGATCTGTTGCGTGGCTCACTTTTAATCTCTTTTTCTAAGTCCAGGGGAAATGTGACAGGCACACAGTTGAAAGTTAATTCCTCGAGGTCTGCTAGCACGTGTTCAGGTCTCTCACTCTATGCAGAAGCTGGGATACGAATGAGAACTTCAAACTAGGAATGATTCCCCTACTGACGAACTAAAATAATTGTGTAATCTGAGAAATGCGTGACACCTTTGTTGCAGTTTTGAGCAGATTACGTTAAACCATTGTCCAGCTTCGAGGTGCAAAATCTCTGAAATTAGTTCTCACCACGAGTCCCGTTTCCTTCCACAAAAGTTTCTCTTCGTCCGGTCGGGAATTTATCTTTTGAAAGTGAGATTGTTTCTATCTCGATTACCGTATTTCTAGGGACGATTTATACTTATGACTTATCTCGAGTACTTGTGTACAGTAGTATGTTTGCAGTAACGATATGCTTTCATGGTAGTGGGTCCTCCACAGTTGAGAGCAGACTAGTCTTGCTCCTTCCAGCAATCCATGTATTTATCTATCCAATAGTTTTTCAGCTGTATTTTTTTATTTCGGCTCCCTGTCATGTCTCTCTCTCTCTGCCCTTTTACCAACCTACCAAAAACTTTGCTTAGTAACTAACTTTAACGTATGAATGTACAAAATGCATGGACCAGAACCAGCTGGCAATCCTAGCTAAGTACTAGTGTATGATCGTCGCCCTTCTCAATATGTGTTCCAACTTGGTCCAGCCTCTTTGGCTATGTTGAACGATAAAAAGGGAACATAACAGCACTGATGCTAGAATTAGTTAGCAGTTCAAGTACTTTTGAAAACCTCAGGTATAAGCTTTGGCTAGTTTTCTGGGCACGAACAATACCTTATCCAACCTTCGACAGCTTTAAAATCGAGATTCGGCTTCTTCTGGTGACAGGAGAGGAGAATACACAATACCCATACACCATACCTTCTCACGCATAGCCCCTGCCCTGGAAGTCCAGAAACGGAACATTTCTATGCATACACAATTAGTGCTATAAATATTGTTTGCTATTCACTACTTCTGTTGAAATAGAAGCTCAGGACCTCAGGACTATATAGAATGGCTACTGTATAAGATTCACAGATGAGAAATTTTCCTATGATAAATTGATGGTACGGGTTGGTGGTAAGATGGTTCGGGTGGGTTCTAGGTTTATAAAGCATAAGAACTGGTGTATAAACACTCCTAAAGAAAGCTTGTCTTACTGGATGAACAACAATTCCATGAAGTTCAAGAGACGGTTCAAAAAAGCTACTGACACAGATACATAATAATTGTCAAGCTTGTAACTTCTAGTACAAGTAAAGAATATAGTATATTATAAGCTGTACCTTATTAGCCCCAAGTTGATCTGGTTAAAGATACCCACCACCTCTTGAGGCAGAAATTGAGAAATGTATTCGAGTGAGTACCTCTACTTATTTCGAAGCTGATTTTTGATTTATTCAAATCTATGGAACTGTCGAACCATAGACAATAAATTTTAGATAGTAGTGTCTGGACTATTGGCATTGTTTTTCAGTTTACTTCATGTCCCGTATGTACATTTTGCATAGCATGTAATTCTGTTGTGTACATAATATAGCAATCTTTCACTTATCTAACTCTCAAGCTGAGCCGAATTAGAATTACCATTTTTCGATTTTGTTTGCAATTTTTTACCCCATGAGATATCATCAGCCTGTTTATTAAAAAATACCAAAATACTTTTGAAAATTAGATAAGCCCATGTAAGCTTGTAATGATAGATAAGCGAAACCTGCAAACAATGCTGCACAATAGACACGCTTTGGTAGGTAGGATAACTTGGTGCCACGAATGCGTACAGCTTCTATTTGCCATCTGTTATTTCTTTCCAGTTCATTTAAATTAGAAATGGAGACTGGAATCTGGAATCTAGAATTGAGCAAGATAGAAGAAAATCGCCCCACCTTATCTATATAATCCAACAAGGTCATCTCATTTTGCACTATGGACATTTTTGCATTTTGCCAGTACCTTGCAGGCTTTACAAATTTTTGCAAAAGCTTTTATTTATTTATGAAAAGCAACTTAATTTTAATTGTACACGAGCCTCTCCATCTACAATCTACGTATTTCTTACCGTTTCTAGTTCCTTTTCCATTTCATAGTTTCATACTATTCTATTATAAGTTTTTTCATGAGTACTTTCACCGGCCTGAATTGAAATTTTCAAAACGACATCTGTGCTGATCAGGTGATCAGGTCATTCGCCAAAGATTTGAAAGATGGTTACATATGATCGGAGGGACAGTTTGTAAACGAAGTAGTAAAAGTATAACAAAGGTAAATGAGACGACGAGATTCGATTTCGCTCGCTTTATTTTTTTTTATCTAAAATTTTGCATTATAACTTCCTAGAAGAGAAAGTTGGTCACTTTTTTTCGGTGCCGGTACAGCTCCGGTTTGATTGCTAAATATAGTTTGTCATTCTAGGAAATCATGAACAGAAGAATTTTGTAATGAGAATTCGGTCATTATGTCTATGATGATACAATCATAAGGGGTACTCATGACTCCTTCAGGAGTAATTGTTAAGGGTGTACCTCGATCGTTGAATTTTACCTGCAGGGTTGAATTTCGAACAACCGGATGACAATGATGACATGACTAGCGTGTTATGAAAAGCAGTAATAAATTACCACACTAAACTTTACTGAATGGGAGACAGGAACTTCAAAATTGCATCAGTGGTTTTGGCTATTATCATACCATATCTACCATTTTTCTAATGTTGTTCCCATCAAACTATATTGTTTTTCTTACGTTCTAGGTACCCAGCGCCTGAGTTTCAGTTTAATCTTAATCCCCAATATAATAGACAATGGCAGTAGCAGTCAATCTCAAGAGAAAGGATGTAACAGATATGTCGTGGGGGCTGCACCACACCCTTTCCATTTTCATACGATAATTCCAGAGCTCTCCAGCTATGTTTCATGAATATGCAGTTTGACATCGAAAGTCTGACTGACCTTTTCATCATGCAATGCTTATTCTTTAATCTTGGATCTGATTGCCTTTCAGGCATACGGGCGAAATCGTGGGATTTCGACAGGTACGTTCATTGTCAAAATATATTTTGCACGCAAGAACTACCAAGTCGCTCTGCCTTCAGCATACATTTAACTTTTTGTTTCAAGACATCCATCCGGTCGGACAATTAACTGCATATATTATCCACATACTGCAAAAAGCGGATCACTCACAAAACAACAACTTACTCGAGTACTCCTACCTCTAGGTAGAACCGGATGCATCTGCTGCTCTGCTATTCGTGAACAGCCTGCAATAGCAGAGGATTGTAAGGATGAATCATATGTTCATTATTTTAGTTTTAGATTGGTTGATCCACACGATCGAAATATTTTTTCATTACTTGATGATTTTAATCCATACATTTTTCTAATTTTTCAGTGTAAGGGTAATTTTAACTTACAGAAAATATTATGGAGAGAAAATGCCTTAATTGCATGTTTTTATTTTGTGGAGACAGTGAAAGATTTGATTTTTTAAAAATCAGAATCTCTAAATTACTCTATAGACCAGAACAGACTGATCACTGATGAACACCTACCAACATCACTTAAAAAAATATGTTGCCGTCAGTGTTTTCATCTGTCAACCCGTCAATAACTTTCATAACCCTCGAATCATGAACCCCACTAACCCCAGTTACCGGAGACAGATGCTAACTGAGGTCTAACAGGAAAATGAACTAACTATTCCATTTGGCATTTCTATGCAACTTTAATGACTTTTGTGGACTCAATCTTAATCTGCTCCTGTGTAATATAGTTAAGATTAGTAGGGAACAGGCAAGAAGTATCATTTGCAATTCATACGCTTAATAAACGTACTCGAATCAGACTTGATGCGGGTGATTTTTTTTTATCAATTTGACCGTAGCACCTGTCTACCACTTAAATTGAAAGCCAGCCTCGGCCTCGCTGCCTACCTCTTGAGAAATCATCTGCTTTTTTACTCACTGCATTGAAGAAAAAAAACAATTCATTATTGCTGTAGAAGATAATATATTGCAGAGTATAATATGAGAAAAATTATAAGTAAAAACTCGTGTGAGCTTTAGCTGTAGATGATGTATAAATGTGTGAAATGGAATTAAGTGTTTCTAAGGAATTTAGCCATGGGTTAAGGAATCATCGCTTCATGTTATAATTTTTGAAGTAGTCGCTCGAGGTCGGGAGTTCATTTCTAACATCTTGTAGATAACACACGCGACAGACACGAGCGTATGAGATGAAAGACATCTGCTTTTCACTTCTTATTCCCACCTTTCAAACCGGTTACCTGATGAATCAAAGCCTTTTGGTCATGATAATCAACTAAAGACCAACATCTATGAATGATCATAGGAGCCTGATGGCTGACCCAAGTACAAGTTTTCCATCTCGTCGTCATCTTATGGATAAAAAGCTGCTGTATGGGGCTATGAATTTCTTGGATGGACATCTGCTCTGCATTGTAAAAATTGTTTATCTAATGCAAATACAAATACAACTACGTGACAAGCTCCTATAGATCTATTGACCAGCCGGCGTTATTAATATCTAAATTCACTAGGAGTTTAAGAAAATCCTTGCACCTATCTTAAGAAGATTATTAACTCTTGTAGACTTAAGGCAGACAGAAAAGAACGTCCATGTGTCAACTCTTCAAATATATTTTTTTAACGGTAAGGTTATTAGAGGGGAAATAATCAAGAGACACCCGAAGGTTCGATTTTCATTCATTCATGAGGAATCTTTGCGAAAGGTTTAAAAGCAAGTGAAAAGCACACATAACCTATTCTAGAATATTCGTTGCTGATTTTCGATTTGTATTTACTAAAAAAAACAATTTGATAGAAAATTCAATTAAAATTGCACTCAAGTTATATCCAATAATGTAATAAAAACAATGAAGTCTGGAATAATTTTGATTGCGTCGTATATTTTACATTATGTATTTTGATACTAATTGACTTGTAATTTTACCCAGTTTCTAGGTCCACATATAGCCAGCCCGTCACCAATAGTACAGTATGTGTACAATAGTGTACATCCTCATCTTTCATCTTCAGAATTCCAGAGTAAATAGGAATGGATATAACCTAATTTCGGGTTATGTTCAATAGTTCAATGCTCATTTATATTATGGCTTTATTATACGTTCAATACACATATGCGGTTTTGCCAACTTTCATGCAATTTAGTATATTTATTCTCTGCTGTCACCCGCTGGTCCGGTTTTAATTGTATAGTTACGATTACGATTATCCTATTTATCCTCATTCTTTCTTGTCATCCTTCAAACATATTTGAACTCCTATGCACTGTATTATTTCAGAGGAAAAATCCCCAACATGTCAATAAAATAATCATATATATACTAATTTCCTAAATTTTCGAGTACTTCATCCTCTTCGTCGAAATATAGAACAGGTCATCTTGAACAGCTTGCTCGCTAATAAATTGCTTATCATTAGTTATCAGTTTATCAGTCAAAACCAGACCCCTTTGAGCAGATGACCATATACTCTTGAATGAGTGTGAAGTAATTTAACCATGACTGATTCCATGCTCAAGAACGCATTAATATGTTTTATTATAAAGCGAGCTAGACTCTGAACCTGGTCGTGTGGTGGTGGATAAATGGTTATCTAAAGCGGATGATGAACAGAGAATATAGCTATCTTGTACTTATGCATATATAAATTACAAGTTTTTCTACGGCGATAAAACGGATCTGATACAAATTCACTGTGCACACTCACAATAATCACCTCTTTGGCTTGTCTCCTCCTGCATGCTGTCGTAAATAAGTCGGGCCAAAAGGCAGCTGAACAGAACAGAGCGGATGCTTCATGGCAATTTTTTCTTCACTTTTGTTCTCATGTAACACCTGGCCCTAGCCCTACGTCGCATCATCATCAGCACCATGAGAGCAGAATAATAGCAATCATGCAATACAGTACCGTCAATACCAGACCCAGGTATGGCAAAACTTGTGCCCAAAAGTCCACGGAGAGTGAACCCTTACAACAATAGAATCAGCCCATTTCAGGAATGAATCCCTTCACATTTTTCAAGAGACCTATGCTATGGTTTACAAGTTGCAGTGGTTCATCATTGTATATGCCTCGAAGGGAATGTTCGTAAATTATGTCCGTGGGGGTGGCCGGCGGACATGGTCCCGAAGTATTTTCTTTGATAATAGTATGGGTCAACGAGTTAGTCGGTTCTGTTAGCCGTAGAAAGAAACGATATAGGGGCACATCCGTTTTTTTTGCGTGACATAGTTTACGAACGTCCCTTAATAAGGGGTTTGAATCCCTCGAGATTTGTTGGTTGTTTATCCAACTCTGGAAGATGTCAAGGCACCTGGTTTTCATTTTCAAGGGTAGGTTTAGATCCAAGTTACCTTATTTAAAAAAAACTAGAGTTCCCTTAAGCCTTTACTTTGTGCAGCCCAAACCACGATGCATGAATATCAAAAAAGTATTTACCGTAATTGGACTTAATGCCAACCTTTCCCATTGCATTCGATGTCGATCGGTGAATAGTAATTGCTAAACTGTAAATTCAATACAGTTTAATTATGTATCCAAAACATAGTGTAGAGGTATGTCTGTGTTACATGTACATACTGAAATTTGTTTTCCAGACCCTGGAATAAGAGTAGAGTACTTGAAGTTCTAATAACATCATTTAAACTACATTTACGTACACGAGACACGAGTTCACAGACTGACTGAAATTCAATATCCTCAATATCAATTTACGAAGTAAATACAGGCTTCTAAATTGTTCTAAAATTATAATATTTTGAAAGAAGCTATGAAATGCAGACATACAATTCGAGATTGTTTTATTGTGGAACACAGATATATAATATATGAAAAATTCATCATGACTATTAGCAATTCTGATTCTGACTATGAAAAATATATCTTAGATTTTCTCACATATGCCAATTTTTCATAATTCATGCATTCTTCGGTAGTGATTCGAATGAATTAATCCGAAGCTTTTTTCTTTAAAACATGAATTGGAAAATAGGGTAATATTACGTTCCGCAGTTAATCTTTTAGTTTAACTATGTACCACAAACAATAATTTGCACAAAAAAATTACAACTGAAATGGCGAAGTTTGCGAGTGTGAGAGGATCAAATTCTTTGGAAGCAGAATATATCGTATATGAACTAACAATAAAACATTATGAACTAATTACTAGGAATTTGATCATATATCTGTAGATCAATGGCACAGCCCAATATTGATAAAAATATGTATTCTGCTAGTCTTATCGCATCTGTAGAATACAACACCAAAGATATTAATCGCCTCTGTTATTGGTCCAGTTTAATTCAAGTATATGCATACATTTGTTGGGTAGCTAAGATCGATAAGTAAAATAGTTTAGGCAAATCGGTGTCATTCAAGCAAATAAGTTTTACTTTTCATGAAAAATACAATTCGGTTGGGAAGCTTAGGTTTCCTGATCTGGGCTGATCCCAGAATGAACAGAGCTCCTTATGCTTATGGTGTAATTACCACAATGTGCACGTACAGTGGGTACCAAATTCTATTATAAATAAAGAAAAGAAAAGAACGACCCTATGAACCTTGAAGGATATCAAAGCAGTGCATGCAGATCCCAGCATTGACCCTAGCCGGAATGGTCTTCAGTTTTTCTCTCTAAACTCCATTCATCCTTCACCTTCGTATTTATTTCGCCGTCTTTATTATATAACTCTGGGAACAAGTTTACAATCCCCAAGTTTCTTTCAATATCTTGTATGATGACTTATATTCAGGAGATCCAAGCATAGTTAAGCTGATTCATTTGATGACGCTCTTCTATTGGTTGAGTCTAACATAAACTCCAATCATTTGAAGACTCAACTACAGGTTAGAGTTAGTTCGGTATTGGTTATTTAAGTTAAAAATCTCATTGAGAAGGACCCAGTAATTTTTGGGTGAAACATATGGCTTAAAAAAGGCTAAAAAGGGAAAATAATCCTGCACAAGTATTTATAAAATTATGAGCATGTAATATGCATATGTATATGAAAATACATAGGCATAAACATAAACACAATTTAAAATAAACAACAAGTTTAAAATTTAAATTCTACTTGCGGAGATAATATACCGTGGGAATGGGAAACAACCAAGCCTAAGCCATTGCATCGTTTTCCCTTCTCCATCCACAATCTGCATTGACACTAATTTTGGTAGTGATTTTTTTTTGCTGAGACTAGATAATTTCACAAATACGTACTTATATCTGTTAGCTCGCTTAGCTCTGCAAGTGACAAAGTTGGTTCTGTTGCTACGAAAGTAGTCTTTGTATATATTCTATACAAGCAAAGTTCGGCAGGAAAAAATGGAAGAACATTGATTGTGGTCTAGTCCGTGGTCACATACAAATGCATGTAGCTCAAGTCGGATTCTAAGGTTTTTTATTCTTCCTACTGCGACCGATAATCTATATATCTAGCTAGAGTAATTACTTCCAATTCAAAATACGATGGTGAATGGTCCTTAGATTAATTAAAGTGCAAAATTCAAGATCGGACTTTGTTGAGATTAGAATAATGAAGCTGATTAAAGAACATGGCCTCATAATTCGCAAGGTTTAAACAGTTCAGAATTTTCTGATAAGGCATAAGAATAAAATGATGATGATTTGCTCTAATGGATCTACAACTTTGAACTGAAGATAAAAGATAAAACACAAAACCAATGTAATGCGTCACAGAAACCACTATTTAACTTGTGTTTAGACTATCATTCTCTGAAGCAGAAATTTTATATTACACAAGATCCACAGGGCTTGTTCATTTGTTTGCTTACACTGACGGATGATTTCTCTTTACATCTAATCTGGCAATTATGATGGATACGAAAAAGCTTACACTTGTACAAATAGAAGCTAACTGTACTAAATTGAAAATTAGACTCAACGTTATCTATCGTTGAAAGCACGACCCTTCGAACAGCAGTTCTTATAAATGAGATTTACTAATACAAAAATCAGCCGATTCAATCAATACAGTACGGTTAAATTTCTGGAACCTTCAAATTATTTAAAGAATTAAATTTCTACGAAACAGTTCAAACACAGATTTCGTAATATTTTTTGAAGTATTCAATTCATACACAGTAATAACAAACAATTATTTTTGATGTGAACTGAAGTTTTTCTGGTAAAAGTTTTCCGCATCTTCCGACATTGGCATACTTTACACAGGTTTACACAAAACAAACATTTAAGACTATTCGACACTAGTCACTCAAATTCAGTCCAAAGAGACGATACATCCGAAAAATTATGTTTAAGACAAACACCCTCACAAATTAATCACTGTCACATTCGGTACATTCATTACAGAATCACTGAGCTCTTTATAAAGTCCATACATTTACGAGGTTCACATGCATTCCAGGGTAGGTGTTTAGTTAATTGCCGGTGAATGTCGTTTCAGGCTATAGTGCTGACGAAAAAAACTGATATCCAGAACTCTGATGCTTCAACTGTAATTGAAACAACATCTTTAATTAACAGAGCCAGACGAATTTTTATGTAGGAAGAATTAGTAAGAAATGAAATGAATGGGTAAACTCATAGAACTACATAATATTAACGGTACACTGAAACATTCCGCTAATAAACTACACGAAGTTTTACCTATATCTTTCAATCGATATAAGATTTGCAACTTTGTATGAAATTGTCTCTTCCAAGACCAAAACCCACAGTGAAATTCGATCACTGAAAAAGTAAGATTCGAAAATACTCAACTAATATTTCACTAACTAGATTTGAATTCCCTAGAGTAGAGTTATTTTACTAATACTTCCCGTAATCAGCTAAAAGAATGCTTGTCAATGTAAGTATGAAATTAAAAATCACTTGCAAGCATACGTTTTAATGCTAAATGACTTTAGACAAGACATGAGCTACTTTTCTCACTCGACAATTTGAAGTGTCAGTTTAATCATTTCAAGATTTCGATGTAAATTAATAAAAGATACAGTCGTGTACAAACCTTAAAGTTTTGGATTTTCAAATGAAATGACTTAGTGGTCGCCAATCACGAAATTTTGATTGTGAGATGTTTGCGGCATGTTTGCTCCTTGTTCTTTTACTATTGGATCTAGAATGTACATTATTTAAATAATTTAATTATTCCTTTCACGTTATATTGTTCATATGCAGTTGCACTTACAGAAATACGGATGTTCCATGGCTTCACGAGCCGTCAGCCGCTCTTTATGATCATAGCGGAGAAGCTTGTCCAGGAAATCCAACGCTTCTTGAGAGACCAAATGTTGGTTTTCACTGTGAACGAATCGCTCCCAACGCTTACGGGAATGTCTGAAACAGAAAAGTGCTATTGCAAACTATTGTGCTAGCTTGATTAGGTAAGTGGGAAAATAAAATAAAAATACTCAGCAGTTTACCTTCCTAAAATGTCGTTAAACCGCGGATCTAGATCGATTTGATACTTGTCTAAATATTCGTATAACTCTTCAGTTCCTAGAACCTATTTTAAAATTACCAATGAGCAAATCCCATTAGTAAGTTTACGGAATATGATTGCAATAAAAAGTACCTACAATTCTTTTGAATTAAGATTACCTTGGCTATACGAACAAGCTGATCGTAGTTATCATGACCATGAAAGAATGGCTCTTTCCTGAAAATCATACTGGCAAGCATACATCCAAGTGACCACATGTCCAAAGAATAGTCATACATCTAGGTATCAAAATCATCTGTATATACTTGTAAGCTTTAAGTATTGTCCACAATAAAATAAATGTACCGCCGATCAATTGTACCTGGTAGTCTACAAGAAGCTCAGGACCCTTGAAGTAACGCGATGCTACTCTAACATTGTATTCTTGTCCTGGATGGTAAAACTCGGCAAGCCCCCAATCGATCAGACGAAGTTTTCGGTTTTCATGGTCTATCATCACATTGTGCGGTTTCACATCACGGTGCATGATACCCATACTGTGACAGTAATCCAGAGCCTTTAAAAAATACACATAACCTTTATTAATATACGGCATAATTAAAAAAGATAAATCAATTATTTGTCTTGTACAGAATTTTCTCTGTCAAAGGATTAGATTAAGATTGGCTTTCTATGGCTTAAGCTTTACCTTAAGTAACTCATAAAGATAATATCGAATATCCATGTCTGTGAGAGTTTGATACAGCTGCTTGAAATCAGTATTGTTGACATGCTCAAATATCAGGGCAGGAGTCCGGGAGACGGGATCTTTGACGACAGCTTCTAGCGTTATGATGTTAGTTCCACCTCGAAGATTTTCCAAAATCTTAATTTCCCGTTTTATTTTCTTCTTCTTCACTGGTTTCAGAATTTTTACGACGCACTTCTCGTTGTTGGTAATGTTAATGGCTTCGAACACTTCGCTGTACTTGCCTCGTCCCAGCTTCCTCACTAGCTGATAGTTATCTTGTTCTCTATTTTGTATAAATAAGTCAATGATTACATTGTTCATCTTCATGGGACTTTTTGTAAATTCATTAAGTCTAACTAAAATACTTACGCCCAATCGACTGCGTAGGATTCGTAGTCCCAGTATTCTCTCGGTTTGTGGGAATTGACGTCGGCATAAACCCGGGCTCTACTTGGGAGAGGCATTTTCTTTTTATTCACTCCAGCTACTTCTTCCGACGTTCTACTTCTATTGGGCCACGCTGGGTGGTAATAGGAAGCTGCGATATGTGTCCCACACGAATAACTCAAAAATTGAAGGAAAATCGGCGATTTGTACTTGGCTAACAGCCTCTCAATCCCACAATAAAATGCGTGGGAGTCTCGTTCATAAAATTTTCTGAAATTGACATAGAAACAATCAAATTAGAACAGAACAATCAAAATTATTTTCAAATTCAAATTACAATTCAATACTAGCTATTCACGAGGAAATCTTGTATATGGGCACTCCAAAAACATAAGGAATATCATGAATCAAGTACCACTAAGACTTAAGAGATTTCATGCCGCTATAATTTCATTCTGAAATGACAATCTGGATCTGACGATGCATATTCATTAACAAGCCTCACCTAGGAAAAAATTACTAACACCGTTCAGTCATTCAATCAACTCTTGCGTCTTACAAAATAATAATCTATCTTTCTATTTACTAGTTCTATTACGTGATACGTGCTCAAGTTTTACATTGCTTATCATAATTTTAGCATTACTAATTGTATCATGACTATGACGTATCCTATGATGTATCCCTAAAAAATGAATTTATTTTAATAGTAGTACCCTTAATTATTATCAATTGTTACTGCACATTTTGAATTTAAAAATTAAAATTTAATCAAAACTACATACTTTCTCATACATACTATAATCGAACTAATTCACAATTTACGGGCACTCCCATGGTTAAATAAAGCATTAAGAAACATCAGATCACAGGTAGACGATGATATCGTCCCTCCCCAGATTTGACTAAAAATACTGAAATCTTTAGAGGGACTGAGAGACGATATCATCCTCTAGGGTCTAGGTCACAGGTTGCAGATAGTCTCATGCTCTGCACCCTTCAGGTACATACATATTGTATAGACTATAATCTACAATGCATAAAAAACTTTTAAAATCCAAACAACGGCAAACGGCCAGTAAGTTAATTTCCTTCAGAATCCTTCATATCACATGTAGTTGTTGGCGTAGCCATTGATTCCAATTTGTAATTCTGAATTAGTCATTTATCCATAAAACAATTACATTAGACTGCAACTTATGACTTGCAAGAAATTTACAACTTGACAAGGACTTAATCTATCCCTATCAATACCCGATTCAACCCAACAACTAACCCTAAAACCATGACAGTGCAATAGTTCCAAAATCGCCCTCGCCAATCCCCAATTATTATTTACCTTTAAATTCCTAGAACGCCGAAGCCGAATCAAAAAATAGAATTGGGTTGAAAGTAGTTATAAGCCGGAACGGAGAGTGAATAAAGATGTTCGACGAATGACAGATTTCAAGGTACAAATAAAAGAGGTCAGCCGCTCCTCAACCTTCAATCATGAATCCCCCAGAGCTACAACCTTGGATGAGGGAACAAGTTCAATTGGTGAATCCTCCTTGTCTTTCTCAACTCCTCACCAAACTGATGAATGATCACGACCAACGACGACACTAAATGACTGCCCACCACGACCTCCTGGCACGAGCCTGGTCAAGAGTCACACAACCCGCCACCGGAGATTGGATACAAAATGGGCTTACTCTTTTATCTCACACGTACATGCAAGTCCAGGTACGGAATTGAAATAATCTCTCTCTCTCTCTCTCTTAAGCTGAGATTAGTTAAAGTTGTTAATTAATTTACAAGTTCTTTACACTAAAATCCCCAGTCGTTGGAGTTGGTGTGTATTTTTATAAGGAAAGAGCAGCAGGCAGCAGGGAGAGAGGAGAGTCCGCCTTGTCGGCGAACCAAATAAATGAAATGAATGCTTCTCTCTGCTTCTCTCTCTCTCGTTCCACTTCTTTTCCAATACACAAGCAAATGCAATTTTTTTAATAGGATGAACACTTTTATTGCTTGGCTTCTTTGGCTAGAACGTGAATGTAAGATGGACTCTCGGTCCACTACGCTCCAGCTCCACCGAGGAGCCACTTCTCCTTCCCTTTTTGCCACAACCTCTGCCATCTGAGGAGCAAGGATTCGTTCTCTCCATCATTTTGAGCGAGAGATCAGAAGTAGAAGAGAAAGCCGTACTACTGCATACCCACTGGACTTTCATCACGTTTAATGAAACTCGTTCATAATCTTGGGTGAATGTTTGTGTACATGTCAATTCTTTCAGAAGCTTGGGTTTAGTTATCCATCATAATATTAATCTTATACCAGATCTGTTTGTATTTTAAAAGTGAGAGGGTAAGTTAGATGGAAAGTTCAAGTGGGTTGTCACAATTCTCACGCATTTTGTTTAGCCTAGGGCTTTTACTTATAATAGCAATAGGATCATGTCAGTTGGTTTCCGTCTGTCCGTAAACTCGATAACCCTCTTCAAACTTATCCCATTGACTTTAAATTTGATTAACACCTTTTTTGGGTTAACATGAGAGATCAGTTCGAAGAAGGGCATAATCTGGGGTGGAGACAAGTTATACTTTCTTTTTCCCTTTCCCTATTTTGATAGGGGAAAACACGAAAAAGACAGTATAAATACCTCGAGTGGAGATATGAAAGAGAAATCCACTAGTGTACCACGGTACTAGGGTCATAATATGTTGATTCATTTAAGGATTGATATAATTTAATAGCGTAATGTATTTTTTTAATAGCGCAGGCTTGTAACTTGTATTTAGTATATAGTTCTATGCTTGTAACTTAAAATAGTATGAAACCACAACTTATTTGACAGTTGGCAACAATGAGCTTTGAGCAACGATAAGTGGACTATGTAAAATATATTTCCGCTGGACCATAGAACCGTCTTGGGTTGTAGCGACCAAAATGGGTGCTACATTGAATATTCCGGGTCGAGTTACCGCTACCGAATACTTTAATATGTGGGTGCTCATTGGAGTTGTATCAAGAACCCAGGAAGTTTTTCCAGGGAAGAATACTTCATCTCCAGACGCGTTAAGGCCTGGCCCGATCGTGGTTGACCTGCAATGTATTTCGTGATATTAAACGTCTTAACTGGGTATTCAAATTTCAGTTACAATGCCACACTTACGTAGGATTTCTAAGCAGCTGGAGTCTTATTTTCCCCGATGATCGAGAGTGCACTAAAACTTTAATTGGGAATACCAAGCATGGGATATTTTCGAAGTCGTGAATAGTTTTACTTTGATGATTCAATTCGAATATTAAAGAGTTTTCATCTAAGCTACACATATTCTTCAAATCTTCAGTCAATACTCGGCTGCACCCTTTAACAACATCTATTCCAGTTCGCATAAGTTCCCAATTCATTTCCAATGCTATTGTTTCATTCGTAGAGAGAATGCTTCCATTATCTTGAACCTTCAAGACAACATTTCTCGACTCCATGGGTGACACTTGAACACTATTATTATTCTTGTTTTCGTCCTGTCCTGTTGTTGACATGTTGTATTTATCTACTTTAATTTCATTATGACTGAATTTGATTTGGTCTATGGAGATGTTACCGTCCTGTAATACAAATATACATGGATTCAGTGTTAGAGACTTTAAAAACCAATTTGAGTTTAGAACCGTGTCCGTAAAAAAGTTAGAACTTGTAACTTCTACTTACGGGAGTAAGATTGTGAGCACGAAGTAGTCCAATGGATGTTCTTGTATTTAATAGTTTAAGCGTAGAGTATTCTAGTTTTAAGCAATTGCTGAGAGGTAATCTAATCGAAATTTTAATGACTCGATGAGTTCTCTGGTTTGGTGCTTGAGCATTGAATGCATAAAGAACCAGAATGTTCAAAGTAGCAAAATCTCCACTTTGTGGAGCTCTAAAAATGCAGGGTATTCTGCATGTGGAAGAACTTTCATCGAATGCTACTAAAAGTTTGCTGAAATTTTTTTGAACCGACTCTATCGACAAGCCTGGATTTAAGCTGGGATTGGAATGTACTTTTAAACAGTCTTTCATGTCATCCATTGCAATCACGACTCCATTTATCCTAGTTTTTTGGTCACAGTCCATAGATTTATCACTTAAGACTATTTGAAATTCTATTGACTGAGCTTGATAAAGCGTAGAAGGAATGTCTTCCACATTAGCCTGCAATTAATAAAATAATTATTTTGCATAACAGTAAATAGTGTAAATACTAAAAAGACAATGTAATAAAACCACATACTTGTAATAAAGGCATTTTTTCAATAATTTGTATATTATTTCTTAGATCTTTGGCATATTCACGACTACAACGTTCTGCAATGCTTGAGTTTAGTCGGGGCCCAAATATTGTGACTCTCTGTTTAAACGAGACTCGCAAAGGCGATAGTTCCAATTCATAATACATCCAATGGAAAGTGACCTGTCCCACTACTGAGGCACGGACACTAAATCGAATCTATTGATTTTGTGTTAGTAATCATTTCATAATTAATACTATTTAAGCGCAAAATCAACAGTACCATTTTAGTTTCTTCAGGTTGCAGCTCTAGCACCGATACAACTGAAGTATCTACACTCTCGACACTATCGAACTTCAGTCTGATATTTCGTAAGGATATCGGGATACTTAAAGGGTTTAAAAGTGGAAGTTCCACGTAAAAAGTTTCTAGTAAAACAGATGATAACTTATCACTATATAATAATACGTTGGCAAAAATTAATCATCATTTGAGGGAGGATGTGGAACAAACCACAACCCCCACTTATCAAATTCCTAGTCAAACTTACCATTGGAAGGCACAGTGGGGCTTATAGTGTTGTCCATGCCAGTACAATAGATCATTCTGGAAGGCTTAAAGGATATCACAGAGTTTTTAACACATCTTTTTACGACGTGTTCTTCCAAAGCATCCCAGCTAAAATTACAAATTCATATTAAACTTATACCGAGAAACGTCTATTTAATTTAATTAATTTATAAGTATACACTTACTGTGCTGACTGTTCGTCATCTTGACCAGCAGATCTAGTGACTTCCCCTAGCACTAAATTTGACACAGCAATTCTAATTCTAATTTCGGAAGATAGCACCTTCGGAATAAAGAATTCTTGTGGCAATGATCCTTTTGAATAGATTTTCTGAAAAACAGGGTTTAAATAGATTTTCAACAAGGAACTTCATTCATAGTTGATTACCTGTTTTAATTAACTTACAGCCATTATGGATAAATACTCCTTATAAAAAGTTTGGACTTGTTGATACGGTTGTGGTGTTGGTGTTATCAATAGGGATTGGAGATGTTTTCCTATATCATTTGTGTTTTGAAGTAAGCTTTTGTGTCTCGCTATAGTAAAATGAACATGGTCTTCAGCAAACCGCCATCCTTTTCCAGAATAAATCTGGGATGCTTGAAGGTAGCAATTTAAAGAATGCATTCTTAATCCAGCCTTTGAATATCGGTGTCCTTAAAAATATTCCCAATTCATGTAGTTCGAGAGCAAACTTTCAAATTACAGTTTTGAGTAAGTAAAACCATACCTGCCAACACGCAATGTAAGGCATATTTACGTGGGGAATTAAGTCGAAGGAACGCGTAAGCTGCTTGCTCAAGCATGAGTGCCGATCGAAGGTCACACTCTTCAGATGTCATTCTAATGTAAATTGCTGCGGCTTCTCCATAGTTATCCATCTGTTTGAGGCACTCGGAGCATATCAGCGCGCATTTTGTAGCGGAGTCTATCATTCTATTACAATATCATAAAGTTAAGTTAAGCATTGTGTAATGTCAGACAATTTTAGGTGCCAACATTACGAAACGTACCGACAGTAATCGATATAATGATTTATCGCATCTCCAATGTAGTGCACTGGAAATGCTCGAGCCATTGCCAAAGGAGGTTCCACTTGTGACATCATGAAATGAGAAACTGCAGCCATTTCCATTGATGAAGAAAAGTACGTCCATGCAGAATCAGATAGAAAATCTTTCTTCAGTTGGTGGTACAATTGATAAGCTCCTGCATAATGTCCAAAGAGAAAATACACATCGGCCAACTTTCTACTCATCATTTCCAGTGACTCTGTAGCATACCTATTCAAAATTAAGAAATATTTCTGTTAAGTAGCTGTAAGATTCAGCACACCTTGAAACAATACAAAAATAGGACTTTACACAACAGATGAAGCGGTCTTGGCAGTAGTACCAAAGAGCCTTTTTGCAGCACTGAAAACTGATTTGCTCATTCCTCGTCTATTCAGTATCTATAATTTCAATTAATTGGCACTTCAATTGCATGTCAATCAATAAAGGCAATAAAGCTGTTACAAGTTTGAAAGTAGATTAATTCATTCCAGTACCGATTCATGAAGAAGTCGGCTTTGTCTTTCAATATATGGTAATAACGCTTTTGAAATGAACTCATTAATGGTTATTTGTATATTTTTCAAGTCCTCGGGAGATAAATACTTCCCCCTTGCTTCAACGGGATTACTATCCATGGTCGGCAGTTCTCCATTCTGGACAGAAAATATAATTGGTTTATCTGCATCCGGACTTAGTGGGTGTAGTACATCGGAAGTAATTATAATTTCATCGACAAGTGAATTTACAGTATCGGTGACATCTTTTTCCTTCGTCTAATATTTAAAGAACCATTTATCAAAAATTATTTTAAAATTGGGGTTCATTTAATCAAATATTTCAGAAACTCACAGTGAAATTTGGCTGAACCAAACATGTCCAAAGATCTTCATTGTTCAAAACTTGGTTGCCTTCTGAACCTACTTGAATCTGAAGCATATAACAAAAGTTACCCCCATACATAGTTCTCATACTTTGATACATGGCATCAGCACTAAAGAAAATTAAATTAGGAATTAATTAATCAGTAATTCAAAATAGAACAAAACTTCACAATGTATTGCAACTACCTTGCTTGTTCATAAGATGATTCATGGAGTATAAGGTAAAATTTAAGAACTGAAGGAAATGCCCATGAGTTAGGCCATTCACTTTGATGTTGAAGCTGCAATTTACTTAGTTTGCTAATGGTATTTGCTAGTTCCTCTGGACTTTTCCCTTCAGAAGATGAGATAACCAAAATACACGCCATGAAATGGTGAAGGAATTCATATTGAGCAATCTGTGACTCTGACTGAAGCTTTAAGAACGTTCGTCTCCACGATTCGAACCATGGGGTGCTTACTGGTACCTGAACTTTGTACTCTGCTGGATTTCCCTTGGCCCCGCCGAGGCTGTACAGTTGAAATTTGGTTTTGTCTTCTTCCAGTAACGGAGGAGGATTCTGGGCCACAGCATCAGTCAATATTTTCCGGTTTTTCTGCGAGTCTAGATCAGAAGGTTTCCACGTCGCTATGTCTACTGGAGTTATTCGAATGTCTCGGGGTATTATAGGTTGTCCATTACTAGGTTCCAGCCATGAAACTTTACAAGTTAACTTTATTAGTAATACTAAAATGTATTTACTCTGTCTGTCAGACATAAGATACTATTAAGTATTCAAAAAAGGTCAATAAATGTGGTATTTTGTAAAAACCTTCAGTAGTAAGCCGTGTGAATGGCAATAAAAGCTGGGCGAACTTCAAATTGTTCTTCGATACTGCAGATTCTGCCGCTGGAGAACATATCACAGCGACATGAGGATTATAGGTGGACAGAATAAATTCTTTTGGAGGAACGGAATCCGCAGTAGGACCTTCCCCCATCTTACTAATTTGCATCTCTTTTTTACGTTTATCAGGTAAAAATCACCGTCGAATCCGATTTTCCTAACGCATGAATTATGCACGAAAATCGACTCCAGAAGCACGCGTCGACCAATGCTACTGTCTACAATAAATTATGAAATTAACAATTAAACTTCAACGAGTTCAACACTCAAAAACTTACAATTTTCAACTTCCTAAAGTCATCAATCGACGTTTTCCGAACACTTCACATACAAAAAGTAATTTAGCACAAAATATAAAATTGAATATAAATGATTTAAGTAATTTAATCGGACTTACTTTATTCCTTAATTCTAGAAAAACAAAATTAGAAACTTCTTATTTCATATTTACTGGCTTTTTGCAAATCCGTCCCATTTTTTCTTATGCATTCTCGTTCCCGTCTTAATTATTCTGTTCCTCGGATCACAAATATTCAAGACATTGAATGCAGGAACAGAAATTAAGATGACGGAAAGAAAAGAGAATATTTTTCATTTGAATTGCAGTCAGATTCTCAAGCTAGCGGTTGGTTAAGGAATAGCTATGCTATAACTTTGTGTGATCATCTTACTCTTACCTAATCTAAAATTGTTAACTTATCTTATAGACTATAAACGTACAATAACATTGAAACAATTGTGACTTGACTATTTCTGGGTCAATCTTTATTCTTTTATCTTAATGTGAAATAGTGAATGAATATGGAATGGGTTCAATTGCAATGGGTGTTCTTTCTTACGACTGTTTTTTCCAGCACAAATCTACATTCCAAGTATTCAGAAATTTCATGTATCGCGCCAGAAAGTACTTCCTCAATAAGAATCTTAATTTTGATGGTACTATCAGTACTATGCATATGCGTACAGCAAATTCTAACCGGTAAACAAGCAAGAAATTATAAGATCAGCGTTTCGAGTATTACGATTAGAATTAGAATTATGCAATACAAACTATGGATCGAATTTCAACTCTAATCTTAAAAAAATGCGAAACAAGTAAATCTATTTTAATTGAGCTTAACTAAACGAGTTGGAGCGTTGTTTTGATATTTTCTGCCTCCTCTTGCTGACCCTCTATCAGAATTTTCTTTTGAAGAACTCCAAGTTCTTGTTGTATCTTCTGCAACTGCTGTTTAGACTCTTCGTCATGCTTAGTCTCCAGGGTATCAGTTTCCTAAGAGAAATATACGTTTGGATTCGTTTTGCATGCAATATTGTTAGTTTTTGAAACTAAAGGAACAAACAAACTTACGCAACTTACATTAGCGAATTTGTTGATGGCATCAATCAATCCCGTCACAGTTGTATTTAAGGCGTCCTTGATCTGGTCAAAATGTTTCTGAGTTACCAGCATCATTTTTGAAAACTTGTCTTCCTTAACGTACAAAATAATTAATATTACAGGTTCAAATATGTGATTTAGTACCTTCAAGCTTGAAACCTTTAAATTCTAAAAAAAACTAACAGTCGCTGCTTGTAATGAGAGAACATTCTCAATATCCTGTAGAATCTTATTTGAGTTAGATCTGAAGCCTTCAATCATCTTTGTCCGCTCCTCAGTGTGAGAGTTCAGAGTCTCAAGAATTGAATTGGGGGTCGCTCTAACTGCTGTTAAAATAAAAGATCTTACTTGGCTTAAACACACGTATCCTTTTTCAGCTGTAAAATTGACAGAAAATTTAGAAATGAATATTTACAGTCAAAGCAGCTCTCCAATCGTTGTCGCTTAGCCTTCATACGCTGCTGAAGTTCCGACCCAAGTTTGCTCAAGATGATATTTACTTGGTCCGTTGACCCCAAGTTATTTTCTTCCTCTGACTGCATCCCAACAACCGCAACTTTTTTAGGCGAATTATCCACGTAACTATTGTTCGAAATTTTCCCACCAGCCCGGCCACCCGCCCCGGCTTGCTTTTTCTCTGCCGCAGTCTTATTTCTGGCTTTTACCGTTGTCTGTTGCTTCCTCTTCCCGCTTTTCTCCGCTACGGCTGAACTGGCTGAAGGAGAATCCATTTTTAGATTTATTCAATGAATTCAAATAGAATAAACAGCATCAAATCCCAAAGGAGTTGAGTGGGAAGAATTTCTAGGAAGAAAAGGAGAAAGAAAATTTCTTGGGAGTAGAAAGAAGGAAAATCACGCTGTTGACTTACAAGAAGAGGAGAAATGAGTGAGTGGGTTGAGCTTTGAGCTTGAAGCTGTGAAAGGCAGTGAAAGCAAGGAGTGAAATTTATTGGATGAGATGAGAAGAGGCGAGTAGCCCGGAGCGACTGTATTATTTCCAGACAATTTCAAAATCTTGCGGTCGCGCTGATAAACGCTAGATGAGTGTAGTTTACAATTAATCTTGAGCAGTCCGTAGAATCTTATTATTAAATTTAACGGATCATAAAAAGTCTCGTTTGACTCGGTTTGAACTTGTCGCATTGAGTGAATCCCAAATGAATTGATTTATCCTCCAGGAAAGACAGCTCATTTGATTCAATTCAGCCCTGTCGCCCGGTCAAATACCATTGATTCAGCCCTGTAGCCCTGTCAATTCAGCCCCACCTGTCGCTGTCTCGTGAGGTCACTGAAGTTCGCCCCTTCGTTTTCACTGAATTTTCTGAAGCATACATTTTTTCTTCAAAAATATTCCTTGAATTTATTTCTACGCACTCAAAACTCAACCAAAATAATCGTTTATAAAAAAGTTCTAGTCAAAAAATTTTTCCAGCTTAATATAAAATTGTTTCCTACTTAATTAAAAAATCATTTTCTCTCTAAAATAATGTAATAATAAAAATAAAAATAATAATAAAATAATGAGGAAAATAATTTTTTAATTAAGGAGGAAACAATTTGTTAATTAAGGAGTAAACAATTTGTTATTAAGCTGGAACATTTTTTTTATTAGAATTTTTTTAAAGGATTATTTTAGTTAAGTTTTTAAGTGCGTAGGAATAAATTCAAGGAATGTTTTTGAAGAAAAATGTATGCTTCAAAAATTCAGTGAAAACGAGGGGGCGAACTTCAGCGACCTCGGCTGAATCAATGTCATGAACAGGGCTACAGGGCTGAATCAATGGTATTTGACCGGGCGACAGGGCTGGGGCAGGACAGGGCTAAATCATTAAATCTAAGCTATTGGACCGGGTGACAGGGCTGAATCAAATATGAGCTCAAGAAGGACTTGAGATTTTTATTCACTCGTTGCAAATTCATTATATTTTAATGAATGAATTTTACTATGTCGTGGGCTTTGAACCATCAATTTCTCAAGATGTTGAATATGACATACCTAATGAACAGAAGGAACTAATTCGAAATTGTACTACAGTATCATAGACGGGCAAAATGGCTTGCCCCCAGCCCCTTGGGGCGCTTAGTCAAAAGGGGATGGGGGCTCTTAGTCAAATAAGGGATGGGGGTCCCAAAACGCCCGTCTATGTACAGTATTAATCAATAATACGGCCAAGATTTGCCATCATAATGCATAATGATCTTTATTAATGTCTCAGGACTTTATTCAGCTTGATAACACATTCACTAGAGCTTTGACAGCTAAATCTATATCACCGGTAGTCGTGCTTCGCCCCACGCTCAGGCGAAGAGTTCGTTGAGCTTCAGACATGGACAGTCCAGAAGAAATCAAGATACCTGGAGATAATTGGGGTATAAATTCTCATATTATTATTAGCAACCTTTTAAGCTAAACAATAAACATCTTCATCCTGTACACACCAGATGCTTCTCCAGTATGTGAATGACAAGCTGCTCCTAAACTAGCGAAAACTTTTCCTTGACATTTGTTGAGAATTGTAGCAGCCATAACTCCATCTGGAAATCTAACGCTTAAAGTGTTTGGCAGACGCTTCCCTTCTTCAAAGTTTATTGAAATTCCTTTCCCTTTGCCCTGATAGTAATTTAAACAAAATAAGATTTGCAGATTCGAGATGAGCATTGAAATAAAAACAACACCTTCTGACATTAAACGGTACCTGTAACTCATTCCCCAAGTAATCTCGGCAGCTTTTCATGGTTTGTGTGTAACTGGATAAATTTCGAAAAACAAGATTTGCAGCTTGACCTAAACCAGCTATCATAGCTGTATTTTCGGTTCCAGGTCGATAACCACGTTCTTGACCACCTCCTTGAAAGGGGGGTTTAACTGGTGATTTTTTTCCAATTCCTTTGACATACAATGCTCCAATACGAGGTGCATAAAACTATTGTAAAAAATAATAAAATTATAGAGTTTCTATTCATATCTGAATTAAAATCTTCGTACAAACCTTGTGACCAACAATGGTAAGGTAATCGACTCCAAGCTCTTGAACGTTAACCACTATTTTCCCCAATGTTTGTGCAGCGTCAGTATGGAAATAAATTATTGGTAATTTATTCATCACACGTTGATCATTTATATTTTTTAAACCATGGGCAATTTCTTCTATCGGCATGACTAACCCGGTCTCATTATTTGCATGCATGACGGATATCAAACATGTGTTTTCGGTTATCAGGGACAGGACTTCACTTGAATCCAGGCATCCGGTGGTTTTGTTTACTTCTGCGATAGACAAATCTGCGAGAAATTTTCACAATCCTATAGTTTTAACTTCATTTTACTGATTTTACTGTAGTTAAAAATCTTAATGTAGTATGTTCCTTGTTCACCAATCGTTTCGGATATTTTAAGATCCATTAGCACTTTGATGACGGAATCGTGCTCGACATTTGAAGTTACGACTTGTGGCTTGCAGGGTCCACATTTTGTTGATTCTATTACTGAGCGGAGAGCTAAATTGTTGGCCTATAGATTTAAATCAGATAGAGCTTAGCGCTGTCCTATTTTTTTAAAAGATTAATCACATATAGATACATGAAACTTACTTCGGTACCCCCAGAAGTAAAGAGGATGTCATCCTTGTCGGCATTTATCATTTCAGCAATAAAACTCCGACTTGATTCAATAACAGTTCGTGCTTCCAGACCTAAAGAATAGTTTGAACTAGGGTTTCCCCAAGATTCGTACAAGCTTTTTGAAATCTCTTCGATTACAGAAGGGTCCAAAGGAGTCGTGGCGTTATAGTCCAGATACACAGGGTAACAAGCCATTTCAATTTTTTTCGACACTCTTCAGGCTAGCAAAGTAAAGCTATATATGCTTTGTTGAGTAGAAACTCACTGCTCGAGTATGGTTTGAGTTTCTACTCAACAAATATATGCTATGCTTTTTAAAATTTCTCAGAATCTCCGAAAGAATGAAAAATGAAGAATATGACTGTGTACTCGGTCTGGGTGTGCAGAAATAGGAAAGTGTTCAAAACATAAATATGTATTTAATTTATAATAGAAACTCCGATCACTTTCCCTTTCCATCAAATCGGAAAAAATACCCGCTTTAGTACATGCAGCTCCGACCAACCGACCATAGATGTGTCGCTAGTCGATGTATGTGCGAATAATTTGACCATCACACGTATTATGTATGTATCAAAGTATCCACATTTTATTCAGTAGCATACAAGGCTGTAAGCTATAGACACACGGACATTAGTATGGTTTATTTGTTCAGCTTTCATTAAATCATACTGTTGGCTGTGACTTGAACTCCTAATCATTAATAATTAATATGATGAATCTTCACCATTGAACCAGATACTAATATAACATCCAGATTCAGTAAAGCTAAAAATAATACAAATACATTTTCATGCGAAGACAGAAGCGGGTTGACAGTATGTGGAGTTTCTTGAATTACATATACATTTATTAATATCTGCATTATTTATTTCTTAATTAACTTTAAAAGTGATGTGATTAAAATGTTAAATGATATAGGTAATATCATATGGGTTTAAGTAGCTTTAAAAAAAATTATGCAAAACTTAATTGTTTATTTTTAAGGCGACGGCTTATTTGAATACGTAACCAATAAAGTACCTATATATATTAACTCCGTTTGACTAGAATTCATAAAAACTTATGCAAATATTACGTACGTTTGTACGTTTATTACCTATTATTATTGTAGATACCTACCGCCTAATCGTTTGGGGTTCGGGAACAATTTTGAGAATATAGATCGTAATCATTATTTTTTTTAGTAAATTCCAGTATAGTATGGCACAAAACTGTCGCGGTTAGTCAACACTTTCCTCAGCTGAAGCGTAGTCATGTAGAATATCCCGTAAAGTATCTATAACGCCATCACTACTTTGGTGAGGTCGTAAGGACATCACCCGATCCCTAGCTCGGTTAAGGCATTCTCTTCGCTCACTTGGAATCAATTCATGAGTGTCAAGGAACAAGGACTTCAGACTTTCTCCATGTTCTGATAAAATTTGTTCCATACCAACTAAGTCTTTCGGTTCCATTAATGAAGACAGTTCAGCAAGAGTAATTGTAACCTGTGTATAGTGCATAATAATTTCAAGATTAAACTTATAAACTTAGCCTTAAGTAATATTTTCAACATCATTATATTCCGACATTAAAAATTAAAAGGCCATGGCGTGGTTGTTTTTATTAACTCAATAAATCTAACGAACCTCGCATTTTAACTTTTGCGCTAAGTCGATGTCTTCTACTGGAAGTCTTGTGACAGCCAGACAGATACGATGCCAGACTGTATGATAATGATCTTTGAATAATCCTCGGCTATGAATTTTTCGGATAGCGACTGCACATTGAATCCTTTCTTTGTAGTTCTGGCTCTGGGCTACCCATGTACATAGGGTCGGCAAAGATTGCGCCTGTATTAAAACATTAAAATATTTTACCATATGATCTGCGGATACACTTAAATACACTAAAATTAATTTAATGAAATATAGTTGGTCTAGTTTTAGTATATTTCTAATATGAAATTAACATATTTTTTAGCATAAAAGTGTCAGAGGATCCTACCAGAACTGTTGAGGCCATCTCATTCATAATTCCAGCATTTTCAAAGACACATCCAACTGCGTAAACGGCGTTCCAACGAGCCTGAATAAAATTTATTGAGAAAATCAAAGCCTCATTGGTCAGTAAATGGGTGTTCCGTCTTAGAGAACAGCGGAATCTTTTCCTGGATTGATAATACGTTACCTTGTAGTCAATTCCATGTCCAATTTGTGCAATGAGTGTATCAATTGTATTCGATATTTCTTTTCTGACTTTCGGAAATTCCAGGGCAGCATCTGGCATCCATTTGAACACATTTGCAGCGGTTCTATAACCGTTGTAACGAATCTATAAGTATGCATTAATAGGGGGTCATGAAATACCACTTCGAAATTTTCAACACAATTGTGCAAATTTGGAGGACAGAGATAAAATTGTAAATATATGCAGTGAATCTCTACCTTCAGAACATCATTAGAGCAAACATGGATGAGTTTCAGAACATGAAGAACGGAGTTTTCGAGTTCGTCAGGGGTTTCTCCATTGGTGTGATGCTTTTCAAGAGCATCGCTCCACTTACCAAGAGCCCAAGCCCAAGAGGTTCTCACTTGCAGGTGTTCGGAGTTCAAGGAACGGCCTATGCAATTTAATGTGAACCATAAAGGCTCTGATTGCTTCATAAAAAATTATAATCAAAATTCAAAATCAATGTCTTAAAATCCCGAAAACAATAAATTTGTTTCGGCTGCAACTCGTTTCTGAATACTGCCCTTCAAAGAAAGTATAATTTTTAACAAACCTCCACTAACATCTGGAAATCAAACATCAGAGCTAGACATCTACCACTCTTAGCCCTAATTTCTGGTCTATTACTTTCCAATACGCCAACATTAACGATAAAAGAAAGTGTTTTTTCTTGGGCTTCCACCTGCATACAAATGTTCATATTTACAAAAACCTTAAAAACAACATATTCTCAAATAACTTACTGGTAGACGGCTGAATAGATCTTCGTGAACTGCGGACATAGCGTCCAAGGCGAGACAACCTAATGTCCACGACCCGAGATCCAAAATTTTTGGAAATACTTGAATAATTTTAAACCACTGCTGACCAACTGATGCTACATAATCGACATCGAATTCTCCTAAATTTAAATTCAGAATTTATAATACTACATATATTTATTTCTAGGAAATATAAATATTGGTTTGCTGAAAAAACTACCTTTAACATACTCGGAGACTGCAGTCATAAAGTTTCCGAGAAATGTAAGCGTAATTCCAGGAAGACATTTATCAACTGCTTCCTCGAGTTTTGCTCCTTGATAGCCTCTCGCGCGGCTAGAACGGTTTCAGATAGTGGTAGAAATTTAAGATATGCGGCAGTATTTAAAATGCCGATAGCAAATTACAGATTGTAAATTAGTTGTAGTGCATGAAAGATTTGAAAAAATAGTGTACTCACAGAACTTTTTCTAAATGTTCTGAACGAAGCAGGATCGGTCTGACAAGATGAATAATATGAAGAAAGGTTATGCGAAACTCTTTAAACTTATACTTTGTAAGGCCGACAAAAATTTGCATATATTCTGAAACAGGTGAGGAATCCTTTAGATGCACGTGGGCGGTAACATCCCGCCGGTCTAGCATGCTAAAAGTTGTTGCAAGGCTTTGGAGAAAGTCCTGGAATATGGATATTCCTGATACAGAAGCTATTCCATTTCCTAAATTGGTTTGAATTTCAGCATTTTCCGATTCGATTTCCTTGATTTCCAATAAAGACTTGAGGTCTTCAAGTTGAACCCCATCATTCTGCAATATTACTGCTAATACACCTCTAGACAACCCACATTCGCACAAATTCCCTAGTGACAAAAAAAGATTACTTCAATAAAATCAGAACCATATGAATTCTAGCAAATGTAGAGAATCAGAGAATTCAGTTAGTCTATTACCTTGTAGTTGGTACAGGCTATCAATGAATCGGCACAATGTGTGTAACAATGATGAAGGGAGTCGATTGAATGGAGTCGCTGCGGCTAAATTCATTAAAATTGTCCATGCCTGAAGCAAAAAAATCGCAATCAATTAGTCTATAGCTTTAGCACACCGAACTTCCTTTGAGGTTCAATTATATACCAGAATTATGATTGTTATACCGTTCCTTCGTTCAAGTCCGGGAGGTTACTCTCGGTGTTCGCACGTTTAGAAGTAATAAGTTTCATGGATAAATATATTAGATCTTCAAGAATACATGCCATGTCTTGCGAGAAAGAGGTGTAAGATCCTTCACCCGTGGCACTATTAAGATATAGAAAGAACAATAGTTCTCAGTATTTCTTTTAGATTAAACAGATTTCGAGTATAAACAAAACTTACAAAAGAGATTTTCGCTCCGCAAACGCGAGAATACTTTTTGATTTCACAATAATTGAAATTAGTAGGTCTAGTAGCGGATTGTAAGGGATTGAAGGATGAAATTTCAATGCTTGATTTGTTTTTGCAGTCGTTTTGAATCCAAATAGCTGAGCTAAGCAGTAGGTGTTCGCTGATGTCTTACTAACCAATAAGTGCAGCAGACTGTAGGAATCCTTCCCAGGTAGTATACCCTACAATAAACAATTCCATGATAAAATTGTCTACGGATTGGGAATTTTTTTTTGCACAATTGAATCAACAATTTAACTCATTGTGAAATCAAACTTATATTGTTTAGTTTCTCACTGTCATTCATTCAAGGTATAAAAATTGTTTTTAAAAGCTTACATTGCAAATCACATGAAGTACTTGACAAACGCGTCCAGGAAATTTTGCCAATATTTCTAAGGATTCCAGACCCTCCGAACTCTCCAAATTAATTGTGTCAAAATAGTGTATGGCCACGAATCGCTCATCCATTGCAACTAAAAGGCGCTGAAAATTCAGCAAAATTAAGGCACAGATGAGCCTTTGAAGTTCATATTCATATTGGATTAAACTTGATATAACAACGATTTAATTTCACAAGTAACTTTAGCCAAAGGAATACAAAGATTAAATGTTTAATATATTAGAAATACGGTACGAAATAACTGGGATACCTTCAGAAACAAAACAAAATCTTCGAGGTGATTAGACCAAGTGATTGCCAATCCATTCATTCTTCGCACACTATCCGATAACAAACTGTCTAATTTCTGAAGTGTATCTAAAAGACGGGACAACTTAAAGGTCGATATGATTTCCTTGTTCAGAGAAGAAAAGAGTGTCTCAACTTCTGCAATTTCATTAGGATTGGAGATCACTCTTCCTCTTGTAGACCTTTCCGATCCTTTACCTCGGCCACGATTTTGCACCAGCTGTTGAGAAAATGTCCTTAATCAATTGCGACCCAGCTCAATATCTAAATCAGTTGTAAATTAATCTTTAAAAAATACCCCTTGCGATATGGGATGAGATGAAGATGATCGCCAAGATTGGTCAGCATCTGATAGACTGGGACCATCTCTGCCTCTTCTCATCCCTCTTCCGCCTCTCTTTATCAGATCCAATAGAAAAACAATAACAACATTAGCAAATTTTATTTATTTTTAAGAGAACTACGAAACACGGAAGTAAGTGTGGTTCTATGTTCTAAGGAAATAGTATAAAAACGGAAATGTTAAATTGAACCAGTAAAATTTACCCTTGATGACATCAAAATCTTTGCACCTTTAAGCTTTTAATGATAAACAAAAACAATTTGTACAGTCGAGCAGTCGTATTCGTTATTTTAGTAATATCTCACCTACCTAACATTTGACGTTGCTAAAACTGACCGACGTCGCGACACATGAATTTATGAATTTAAACAAATTGTTGTTCGTCCCGCTTGCTCTCTCTGCGGGGCATCGGGCACCATGGCCATTGCATGGCTTAATTTTGTGGCAATAAGTAATAAAAGTACCACGATTTGCGATTGATAATTTTTATTATTTTGATCGTCAATCTTATATTATTATGATCAAATACAATCTGCTAAGTGTGAAGATACATCAGTGTACTTGTTGAGTACACGTGCACGTTAATGGTCAATAAATTTGCTAAGCGCTTTCTTCGTGTATTCGTAGGCTAAAAATAAAGCACCAGTTGCTGGGAAAGTCCTCAAAAGTGTCGGTCCTAATCCGTTGTAAAGGGCTCTTACTCCTATTTACATAATTAAATGGAATATAGGATTTCTATCCATAGTAGTTTCATTGCAAGCAAATTAATATTTTTTTAAAAGCTGCAGAGCACAGATAGTTGCGTTTTGTGTACTTCATACTTTCATATACACATAGATCTTATATCTCACCTTCTTTTTGTGCAATGTCTTTCATACAGGCAATCATCGTAATGTTTAATTTGTTAATTTGAATTCTTGATTTTACCACATCTGTGGGAAATATTACAGTCCATAGAATCACTCCTCCTACTCCTCCACAGATTACTGTTCTTAGTGGACCTTCAAAAAATGGAATCCATCATATTAATAATTGATTAGTAATTATATGTGAGAGTGAGATTGTCACAGGATTATATAAAGCCTGTACCGATTTCATCTTTTGTTTTCCCCTTTGGTGTCAAAAGGTATCGACACAGTTCATAGCCTCCGAAGAAACAGAAGTACCCAGGCATTTCTCGAGCCAATGTTGATGTCATTCCATGAAAAAATCCACGAATCCCTTCCTCTTTAAAGATTTGACGGCATAAACTTACAGGTCCTATCTACAAAAATTGTTTTCAATGTACCCCTTGTCCTTGTCGAAAATGTGCGTACACGAATAATAGTATTTAATGTTCAATATTGTTTCTACGCTAGGATAGCAGGATTTTACCTCAGGTAATTTTGTAGTACCTGGATTATTCCCATTGACACCGTTTATCGAAGATGTTTCTCTCAAAGCCTGCAGACGACATTTTACTAATTCAGTAGGGCAGAGGGTAAACGACGAAAAGAAACCGGCAAAAAATCCTGAAGCTGCATGGTAAATTGGTCCCATTTCGTCGACGTTCTACTTAGCGAAAGATACACTTAACTTAATCCGGTAATAATAATCATAATAATAATAATAACATTAATAACTAACTTACTTGTCTAGTTATTGTAGCCACTGTTTTTTGACAAAGTCCATAAGCTGCGAACAGTATGGAGTTTTCAGACACATTAGCTGCCAAGGCTGGAATAGTCCCCGCATAAAGACCTTTGCGAATACCATCTTTTTGGAACGTGGTCATGAAGCAGTGAATAAGTCCTTGGGAATAAATTTTCGGGAATGCTTGCATTTTCACTTTCACGGTGTCCATGGGCTGTCCCACGTAAACGCAAGCAATACCTCCTTGAATTGAAACAAGTAGATTTCTACGGTGAGCGGAAAGTTATTACCTGACAAGGCATTTTAACCAATTCAGTGATTAGAAAGATTAAGCCGATTAACCCTTTAAATTGCTCAACTTCGCTTCGCCCAATAGATCAAACTAACCAAGCCCTTACAACCCCGCATAAGTTACACAGGTTGTGAGTGCTTAGTCTCCCTGTGACTTTTCGGATAACTTCAGCTCTGAGCTCACCAATTTCTTCAGCAAATATTTAATTTTCACTTCCACTTACATTTACATGTTACATGCATGACTCATAAATGTAAAATTTAAACGTTCATTTTCATGACATACCTGCAGTCCCAGAAATCAAATCAATAACGGCATCTTTTCCACTATGTTTTGTCTTAGATTCAGTTAGAGAAGGCAAAATTATTTCAGCTCTTCTGCCAGAATAGGGATTGGTGGTGTCCATTGATGTGATCTGTAGTTCTGTAGTACCAAAAAAATTCTTTCCGGTTGGATTTAATTCCTAACGCTATTTATAACGTTGCATGGGCTTTTATTTTAAGTATGACACAGTTACAGAACAAGAACTGGATTCGAAATAAAAATTAAATTTGAAATAGTTTTTTTGCAAGTTTTAAAATTGTATTTTATTTTTTAAATACAAAAATTAGACATGAAATGAGTGAAATAAATGTCATATGGACATAAATGTTTCTACCAAGATAATTCCAAGATTCCAATCAAGGACTTTAAATGGTAAAAATAGGTCCACACAGCTGAATTCTTAGTCTGTGTGTAGTAATATCTATCTTTCACAATTCCTGATTATCCTCATTGATGAATGAATGAGCCTCATTCATATTCAGTGTTTCAGGCTGTAACTGAATTTAGGTCGACATCAATAACCTATAGCCTATTAATGATGATTATGAAATTATGATATGCTTTTAGTACTCCCTCTCCAGAGTTGTAGCTTGTAACTGTGCTATGTCCGTATTTGGTAATTTTTAGTATGCAGTATTTCATTGAAGAGATTATTTACTATTTAAATATTTCTAGGGTCAATTTAAAGTAAACAATATCATCATAGTTTAGCTGAAATATTCCTCATCAATTTTTTCATACACACCTAGAACTAGACTCTAAATTGAAACAAATATACCTAGCTTTAGAGTTTAGAGGGAAAGGATTGCCAATTGCCACTCAACAAGTAACTTTTTCCAAAAAAATATGTTCCTAAATTTAACAAACATGTTCCAATATAAAGAATTATTCTTCTTCCAGAATTTCTATCTTTATTGATGCGATTAAATTAAAATCTTCTGAACATAAATATACAACTTTTGAATCTTTGCAATCGTTTTGTAGGCTCGAGGAGATAGGAAATATTGAAGTAATACGTGCAATTTAAAAATATTACATTTACCTATATATACATACACCAGATTCCCACATGCCATGCACTTTCTGCGACATTCAGTTTAGGTTAATGAAGACGAAGTATTTCTTGACCAGCAATCTGGCATAAAAAGTTAAAGTCTACTTCCAGGTGTTTCCGCCAAAACAAACGGTTTCTATACCATATTTCCGACGGAAAGCATGGACTTGGAATCCCTTGAAAAATTTTGGCTATGGCACGTCCAGTAAACTGTTCATCCCTGTGGTTTGATAGCAAGTTTTGTACGTCTCGGCGAATTTCTTCTCGTTTTCCTTCATCTTGGGATACCTACAGAAAAATAAACGCCTAGGACTCATGTTTAACTTAAGTAGTTAAAATAAAATAATTCAGTTTAGTATGTTACGTCTTGTTTCCAGTCGGTCGGAACGTTAATTGATTTTTGTGTGAAGTAATCGTAAATAAATTTTTTAAGCATTGCACTTTTATCTTCATCATATGTATCAGAAGCGCTATCAACGTTGGGACCGGAGATGCTGAAATATTGTAAAAGATAAAATCTTGTAAATACTAAAACAAGTAATAGTCCATTGTGCATATTCTGCATGGAAGTTAAGCATAGTTTTGTCTTAACACTCTTAATCTAAATCTCACCTCAAAAGAGCTTGATACACACGGCTTAATTGATATAGCTGGGATTTCTCTTGATCAACGCTATGCTTGTGGAGATAATCAAGAACAATGTCAGATTCTTCATCCGTTAGATCTCCAGGAGCGTTTAAATGAAACGCAAGGTCACAGAACTCAACGAGAATTCCTGATTTCCGAAACTTTTTAGAGTTTCCTGTAAAAGTTAATATTGATATGATTAAACTAAATTTTAATATTTTCGATGCATGCATTGGAAACAACATTGATTTCTACCTTGGTCATCAAAATTTATTGCTTTCCATTCTAAGTTCTTTAACTCTTTTTTCACGATACCACTATTCCAGCCAAGCGTAGAAGAAACTTCAATGACATTAAATTCTAAATATGAATCTGTCTCCTTGAATTGTTTCTTTTCTTTTTTTAAAGCGATAGCAGCTGCCAACGGGGGACACTAAACACAAAAATTCGATATTTTAATCACAAAAAGAATTAATTATAAATAGGTATGTAACTCCAGATAACAAAACGGTATTTTGTAATTTACAAACCTTTAGCGCAGCAGATTTAAGAAGCTTAGCACCTCCATAGGAATGTATCTTACAAGTTTCGTAAGTATGGGGAAGAATTTCAATCCACCTTTTTGAAGTGTCAAGTTCTAAATAGCAGAGTAAAGTTGTGATGTTTTCTTGAGGCAAGTCCATTTCAGTAACTGTTTCATTTATATTAAAAGAGACTTCATGGCCTGGACATCGTCTATCACTGATGGCAATTGGTGGAACTTGGCAGTCAGTTTGAGAAATTTCTGCGATTCGTTTGCATTTACACGCCTGAAAGACTCTTCTAAGTAACTTCCGCAGAGTCGGTCTATCCACAGAGTTTGAATAGACATGACGTCTCAGCTCACTTAAATCTCTACCCTTTAAACCAAAGACCACCGAAAATGATTAGTCGCACAATTTTAAGCACTTTAATTTAATTAGGTATGTCAAATATCATTCAGCGATCTCTGTATCCTCACCTTGACATTATCAAGGAACAAATGGCAATGCGCTGGAAGACCATCGCGCCCAGCTCGTCCAATTTCTTGTACATAAGACTCGAAAGTTTTAGGCATGTTATAATGAATTACGGTTCGAATGTCGGACTTGTCAATTCCCATACCAAACGCCACAGTAGCAACTACAATTCGGATTTTTCCTGTAAACCATGTATAAAATATAGGTACCTAATCAAAATGTCTGATACCAAATCACCCAAACAAATAAGTTAACGATTCATGCGACCATACCAGACATAAACTGTTGCTGTACCAATTTTCTTCTACCAGCCGTCATTCCAGCATGGTAAGCTTCACAATTATTAGATACGCGCTGCCGGAGATTAGTTTTTGTAACTCCATTATAGCCTGGTACATCCTTAAAAATTACATATACACATTATTTAGATAAAATATTCGTTATTTCCCAGAAACACGTGAAAATTCATATAGAAACAAAATATTATAGTTCTCACTTGCAAATTTGTTCGAATCAAACAAGCGATTCTTTGACATTCCTCTCGTCTTGTGCAGTAAATAATAATAGATTCACACTCCTTGAAACGCTCACCCCGAAGAAGAGCCAAAAGTCCTTCTTCTCGATATGTGTCTCTCGAAACACTCAAATGCAAATTACACGGTACAATTTCTCCTCTGATGGTTGTAGATGGATCTACATGTAAATGCTCGCAGACGCTAATTGCCGTACTTTCTGTAGCTGTAGCAGTCAATCCAAGAATAGTATTAATATTCAGTTTTTCACGCAATATCTGCAAAAATGTAACAAGACGTAATTCTTATTTAGATGCCTAATCAAAATAACTAGTACCGAAATCAATTTGCGTTTTGTACCTTGCATAACTGCAGATAGCAAGGCCTGAAATTGTGTGACCATTGCGAAACACAATGAACTTCATCAATGCAAGCAAAGCTAATTCGAGGAAGGTCCTTAACTCCTCTAAGTAAACCAAATAGTCCTCCACAGACTGCTTCCGGTGAGACGAGCAAAATATGTAGCTTTTTGGAACGAATTCTTTCAAGTACTTTCTCTTTTTGACTGGATGACATATTGCTATGAAGACAAGCTGCCTCCAAAAAGTGTGGTATTCCTTGTACCTTTACATTAAAAAAAGTTAAATATACCTACCTAATTAAAATGTTTACGAAAATAAAATATCGAACAAAAAAGACACACCTGGTCTTCCATTAAAGAGACTAAGGGAGATATGCAAATTGTAAGAGCTCCGGGATGTTTCTTGGCATACAAATATGCAGGCAGTTGATAGCACAAACTTTTACCTGACCCAGTGGACAAAATAACAACAGTGGATAATCCCTTCAATACCCTTGATATTGCTTCCAATTGTCCACTTCGGAAGTCATCGTATCCGAATTTCTTTAATGTATCTCTTAAAATAGCTTCTTCCTCATCTAAACATGTTTGTCGTATTTTGTAATTAGAGTTTTCTAAATAAAACATGATTTTCGGGATTTTCCTCTCTTTACTTACCTTGTGAACACGCAATTGACCCGCTTTCGAATCCAAAATATGGAGGAACTAGGCTGAGTTGCAAAGTTGTTGCTGAACTATTCTGAACAGAGGAATTTTCAGTCTGACATTCGATCTCCATATCATTTGATTTAGCGTCATTGTTAACTTCGAGTAACTTCGACGATGAATTATCTCCCCCATCTTCCGCTGAAATTTCCGTCGGCTTGTAGACATTAACGCGTTTGCTTGAACCGGCGTGCGACATTCTTGCAACTTCTTCGAGAGTTGGAAACGGGCTATCATCAATTTCATCTGGTTCTTCCTTAGGTAAAGAATCTAAAAGCAAAATACTATCATGTTAGTTCTTGAAAATACAATCTCAGCAAAACTAAACATATTCATTCACAAATTTACTTAAATTAGATACTTAAAAATTAACAACCTTTCATACAGAACTTTGCAAAATGTCCAGCTTCTCCACATTTTCGACAGGTCATACTTTTCATTTTTTCTTCCCGACTGGATGACGCTTTCTTCATTTTCCAATCATTTCGCTTAACCTTAGCTCCAGATATTTTCTTCCTTCCACGCACGAAGACTTTTTTCGTTATGTCGACTCTGACAAAATTCTCGTTTAACTTTCCAGTATTTATTTTCCTATAGATTACCAATTAAAATTTTAAAGTTACGGTTAAAAATACAGAAGCTGGAGCTTGTAAGCAATTGTTATGTAAGAGCAAAATTGAAGTGAATTGTATAGTATGGCTACCTCTGGAGATGCTCTTTATTCGTTAATCTGGCTCGCCTTGTTCCTTTTCGTCCAGTTGGGGCCGCAGTTAATTCATCATAATATTCTGACGTTGTATTTTGATCATAAGTGGTCGATGGTCCGACGTTACTATTATCACTTTTAATAGCCTCATTTGTTGCCGGATTATTCAAAAGCACGACTGATTTTTTCATAGCAGTTGCCTTAATTATTTTTTTACTTTTAGTTTTAGATGTGGTTTTTTTCGAGACGGTGGGATTTTTACTTTTTTTTGAGCTAGAACTGACGGATGGAGGACTAGAACAGTTCGAAGCGGATTCAGCCACATCCTTACTAGAAAAGTCTTCTTCAACTGTACCCTTTCGGTTTTTGGATGTTGGTAATTGTGTGACGGTCTTGGCATTTCCCACAGTTTCGACTGATTTTGAATGAACAATGCTTGGATTTTTGGTGGCTTTCTTTTTTACAGGTGTCTCGGGTTTGTACGAACTTCTTGTATATCTAGAAGTTTTTAAATGAGATCTGTCACTTTTAAAAAACTTTCGCTTTGGTTCTAGTTTTTCAGGACTTGGTGAAAACGCGACAAATGCTGGACGTTTTCTACAATTGGATTCAAGATCAGGAGGATTTTGTATTGAATTCGAATATGAGAATGGACTAGATGTCAAAATATCTGAGATAGCCTGCTGGTCAATCGTTTGTAAATATGACTCGGGAGGTGGACAAGCGTTGTCATTGTAGAACATTTCCCTTTCATTCTCAAGTTGCTCAACCGATTTGTTAGAAGAACAAGGGACACTGTCAAAATCGAAAACATCTTGCATATCTTGTTTTTGAGATCTCATTGTAGATACTGCAAGTCCTAATCCAATGCCACTGTCACCACTTTCAGATTCAAACGGCAATTGAGGCTTTTCATTGTCAATTTCCAATGGTGGCAATACAAGGATGAGCTTTGGTCCTTCAATAGTCAGTGGAACTTCGGTTGTATCACTATTGGAGATACCAGATAAAAGTAGGGTTTGAAAGCCCTGGCAATATAAACCTACTTTTTCTGACTCTGGGTTTACACTATTGCTTAATTCGACTTCGTTTGGTAACATTTTGTCGATATCAAACACTGGAAGTTCAACATCATTTTCATTTTCTCCATCTAGTTCCATCCCACAGCGATGCAGCCATCCCGAATCAACATGCTTGAGATCATCAGATTTTCGGGTCTTAGACTTGGGGTTAGGACTTAAGTTCTGCCAAACTGCACTCATCGAACTTAATTTCGTGGAGACTTTGACTGCAGTTGACGTTTGAATCAAATCCATCTCCCCTTCTTCATTCTCATTATCTATAATAAGCAAACTGGAGTTGCCACTAGAATCAGAAATATTGTTGTCACAAGCAGACGAATCTTTAACTGCTGCATCGACATTGGAAGAAGAGTCTGTTTTTTTAGTGAAGGAGGCAAAGCGATTCGCAATCAACGCCGTTCTTGTTACTTCTTCTTCAGACTCATTTTCTAATACCTTAATAGTTCGATGAGCTTTATTTTCAGGTTCTTTCCCTAAAATATTTACCACGTTGAATATTTTCTCAGAGAACCGATTGTAATCTATTCTTCCTTGATTTTTTTCTGCCGTTGATGCTTGACGGAACAGTCTTGTGTCTCGAAGTTTCGAAGTTGAGGCTTTTTCTTTAGCATTTGTGTAATTTTCTCTGCTTGTTGGATAAGTTCCATCAAAAATCTTTATTGGGGTCAATCCATGTGATTTCCCTGAAGATTTTCGATGCTGGCTAGTTGACGAAGTCACTTGTAGATATTTGACTAATTTGTAGTACTTTTTATAGGCTTTTTGTATCTGTTCAGGAGCGTGCTTTAAATCGTTCTACAAACATGGGAAAATTACGGCTCGAGAATTTGATTTTTTTAATGTAATGAATTGTAATGTAATAAAGTAATGAATTACCTTGCCGGGTTTTCTCCCTTCCGCTTTTAGAATGGCATTATCCCATTTCTTCAATATCTTCTTGTAATATTCACAACTCAAAACAATTTTCTCTCTTTTCGTTTTCTTACTTCCACATATATCATCCATTCTACCAAGAGGACTTTATCCTTGACTTTCCTTGGAGTTAGTTTTAAGATTTCGGTTCAGACCGCATAAATCCTAATTCCCAACAGACAAAGCTCGAACCTCGACCTGTATAATTTAAATTAAATTAATATAAACTCATTACATTTCGATATTCTATCAAACTATCAATTCTAATTGTGAATTGTGGATTGTGCAATCATTTTCCACATTCCACATTCAGTATTTTTCATGCGTGACTTGAGCTTCCTGTGTAGATTATAATTATTCAAAATTAAACAAGATTGACGATTTCGTCGTAAAAAAAATATGTGTACTCAGCATTATCACGGCAGTCGATTTCAATAAAAGATAAACTTATAAAAATCCATGCTACCAGGCACTCGGCACCATGCCGTATCACAACACAATTGAAAATGCAGGTAATAATACAGCTACAGCCTTAGGAATTTAGGATAAACATTTCACTTACATTTAGTTTTTGTGTCAAAACCAAAGCCAAATCTTAACAATTCCAAGGCACACCAAAACGAAAATTTCCCTTGATTTTTTCTGTCCAACCGATTCCAAATTCCAACCTCTCTGTAGCAAGACAAAATCTGATAGAATCCAACAATAACAGATCACAAATCCGGATGACCCCGTCCCGATGATCTGGCTATACTGTTTCTTCAGCTTCTTGCTTCCATAATCATAATCTTTGTCTGTCAATAGAAAATTCCTTCTCTTTCCCTCCAATAATGTCATGTTCCCGGGCTTGGGGTTGTGGAGTCAGATTACACACAATCTACACCTCATAGAAATTTCACTTTCATCGCTGTCACACAAAGTCATATAATATTTATTCCTAGTGTGAAAGACCAAATGTGCCAGAAGGTTCTCGTCGGATTGGCCAAAATAAAAGAGAATGTTTTTCATGAAACCTTTTAGAGTGTCTTGTAACTCTGCTTCGTTCATCTCTAGTCTTTTCCGATGTTCGTGAAGATAGAAATAATCCCTGTTTCATAAACTCTTGTGTAACACGAGTCCAAAGTCCATTTTAAGCTCAGACCAAAAACTTGTGATAAAGAATGACGTAAAATGTGAAAAGTGGTTTTTGAGAACTGAAACTAGGCCTCGTTCCAACTGGATGTTGGGTAGAGGCAGAGCAGCCTTTTCATTGCCAACTCTTGTCGAGGCTAGTCGAGGGTAGTGGACCAATAATTGAACTCTCTCTCCACATTCACATACTTGCCCCTCACACCTCAAGATTTGGAATCACTGACTTTTAGATCCAAGGATTTTATTCATTGATTATACATTCCATTTTGAGCAGGAAATTCCTACATTTTGTGTAATTAGAAACTATACACAGTTCTTAAGGTTCAAAGACTGAAAACGAAATGAAGTTTTGGACGTCGGAGCATACCTTTAGGTACTTTTCTATTTATTTTGGTTTGGTGGTCGCATGTAGGATGACCCAACCCGTTTCTTAATATTCTGCTTGACTTTTTCGATTGGAATTTTCAGCCATCCGTGGGACAAAGTTGTGCAAGCAGCCTGGAGAAAGTATCCCAACCCAATGAACCCATCAGTAACTGCAATTGATGTCTTAGAAAGGAAGGTTGACGAAAATGGAGTGATGCACACTCAGCGACTTCTCAGTAGCGGTTCTAACCGATGGGGCATTCCAGCGTGGGTTCAATCTGTAAGTTTGTCTAATAATGACTAACGCTTTAATTCATCGTGTTGTATGATTTAATCTGTAATTTGTAATCACTTTTATGTGTTTTATGGTTTTAGGTTGTAGGATCCCCTAACGTAATGTATGTTAATGAGCAAAGCGAGATAGACCCTATGAAGAAAACGATGGTACTAAAATCTAGAAATGTATGGAGAAACATAAAAGATTAAACTAAATGCATTATAAAGAATAGTTAAATTACTTAATTTAATTGATTTTTTCTCTAGATAACCTTTGGGAAATTTATTGCAGTAGATGAGCAGTTGGTTTACTCTCCGCATCCTGAAAATCCAGACCACACATTACTTCGTCAAGAAGCTGTTGTTTTAGTTGAAGGTGTACCTCTATGTAGTTATGTGGAATCGATGTTAGCTACAACAATTAGTAACAATGCTGGCAAGGTATGGATTTTGTGGACAGCTATGCTTTATTTTATAAATACATAAAATGATATTCCTAAATGCAATATCAATGACCTTGAGTGTCCTTGAGATTGAAATGCATTGAATTAAGTTTACAATGATTTACAGGGTCGATTAGCGATGGAATGGGTCATTCAGAAGATTAATGATGAAATTAAAGACTTATCTAGCACTGCCGCTAAAAGTACTGATGAGTTCATATTCAGCACTAAGAAATCCATTGATGAAATTACCAGCAGCACAAAAAAATCTATAGATGAAATCAGTCATACAGCTAAAAAATCAATGGACGGCTTCTCATCTGTTGCTAAGAAATCTTTAGATGATTTTCTACCAACAAATGGTCCACAAACACCACCTACGATACCAAAACTATAGATCAAGTAATTTTGTGATAATTCATCCAGCCCATCTCAAAATTCAAAATTAATCCCGCAGGGGGAAGGCAGATTTGGCTAAACTGAAAATAATTGAACGAAGAACTACTATAAATAAAAAAACTGAAGTACTGTAATATCATGGTTATCAAAAATAAAACAAATACAGAAAAATTTCTGAGATTTATATCTTCAAATAATCGGCAATATTTTGCATTTTATTCTAGTTCCATGTAACGTTTAATTTAATTTCACTGTATGGTAGTAGTTGCTCATCAACCTAGAGATTAAAATTAAATCAATATTAGGTTCCAAGGTAAGTGTGCAGTTGTAGAAGCCAAGTACTTGAATATTTAAGACTGAATTATACTCACCGCATCGTCTGCTTCCTCCAAAACATTTTCAGATTGGTTAATACGGTCCTCTGGGGGGAATGTTCTTTCACAAGCCAAATTATCGGTTTGTTGTTTCGCAAAATTTATAAACACCTGTAGATAGATTTAAATTACAAACTCTCCTTGAAATGCTGCAATGAAATGAATTACGTTGTCTAGTGTGTTTTGGGAAACATAATAATCCTCGATGATCGAAATACCAGACAGGGCTCGTTCCATTTTACAAAATATATCCTCAAGGGATACGAATTCCGAAGATATCTCATATCGTAACGTATTATAATGTTTTTCCTGTAATTAAAACCCTCATTTAAAATCAAAAGTTTGATTGAAATTATTTTGAAAGTTGAAACTACTTTATAGACGGCATGTGGGAATGTCTTTTTGAAATATTTCTCCACTTTCTCCGTTCCTCTATCCTTGCCACATCTTACAGTGATGGAGTACCCGTTTCCAAATCTATGGATAAAATTTTAATATCTTGAAATGGTCATTACCAAATTTCACTACATTTCTATAAGTTGAAGATTATATTTATTTTTTGATTACTTGTTCTTTAAGTGCTGTATACTTCCTAGGCATTTAAATCTTCCATTGACCATGATCGCCAACCTTGTGCACAAGACTTCGCATTCTTCCATTGTATGCGATGTGAAAATAATTGACTTCCCTTCCTTCACAAGAGAAAGTATTAAATCCCATAGAAATCTTCGACTTCTAGGGTCCTGACCGCTAGTTGGCTCATCCTGAAAAACAATTTCAGAAGGCTTATTTAAGTATCAAAATCGAAATAGTTTATTCTTGTGTTGTGGAGACATGACTCACCAAAAATATAAGTGATGGGCTACCTACAAGGGCTGTGAAACCAGAAGTTGTGAATATTAAGCATAACAATTGTTTTCAACATCATATAGAAATATTTATAATACCAATTGCAGCAGAAACTTTACGTCGGTTGCCTCCACTGTAGGTTCCACACAGACGATCTGAATACTGTAATAGATCTAGCCTCCGTAAAATATTTTCAACAAGCTCAGGTCTATGCTTGCTGGGGATTCCTCTTAAACTGTGGAAAGAAATTTTAGCTTGATTAATTTTTTAAGAATAGCAAAATGCTGACAGTATGTAAAATTATCGATTGTTATAAAATTACGCAGCGTATAAATCCACATGCTCGCGAGCTGTTAATTCATCATATAGAGCATCAAACTGCGGACCTAGGGATACATAAGCAAAATGTATTTCTGAATTTATTTACAAGTGGAGTTCCAGTAGAGACGGTTAATAAAGTTATTACAATATCCTATATTTGACAAAGCTAAGCTTGTATCATGCTTTACGCTGGAACCGTTTATAAATGCATCGCCAGCTGTAATGCTCGAGTCCCCTGTTAAAAGTTGGAACGTAGAAGATTTTCCTGCACCGTTAACACCTAGTAAGCCGAAACCTGGAAAGCAAGAAAAATTATTAGGAAAACGAATACCCGAAGGTTCGTGAAAATATGTTGAACCGGTCGTCTGAATCTGCATGGGCCTGTTTAATATTAAAGTTATTCAACTTAGATTGATCGTTACATTCTCCTGCTGGAACACCCCAACAGAGCTTGTCAACAGCCGTAAGATTTCCAAGTCTCCGAGTATAATATACTTTTGACAAGTTCTCTACACGTAATATGTCTTCATTGGCTGAGGTAGAAAGAACACGGCATCGTTCGTTAATCACATCTTCATCCTCGGCTTCATCTTTGTTATCACTTTCTGGATCCTGATCAGCGGAACCTACGCGTTCTAATAATCCCTCAAACGTTCTGTAAAATAGTGTTTTTATAACGTCTTATTTTCTATACAATTTTAAATCAAACGGCATCTTGAATAAACTATTGATTCGACCGTCAACCGTTCAAAAAGTTTGAGAACTTACCTGGCCTTGCGACAGATTTTCAGCTCTAATAGTATAGTAATGCATATGAATGATATGCCGGTGGCAGCCATGGCTGTCAGGCTTCTCCCAATCAATTCCCACTCGAACGGTGATCTCACTTTGTGATGTTGACCTAAAATACAATAAATAGCATAAAATTCCATTGATCAGCTTTTTATAAATAATTTCGATAAGCTTTACCAGTTTTTTGAAGAAACTGGTTCAAGTACTCATTGAACGCCATATCCATCAATCCACGGCCGAGGCAATAATTCGGGAACATGAGAAACATTGTTTTAGCACAAATGTGGACTTTCAAGAGGAACTGAAAGCAATCATAAAGATATAAAACAAATAAAACCAAATAAAATAAACCGATGCACCCATAAATAAAGTGGATTTTATCGAGTTTGTTAGCTTTAAAATACCTGATCGGAAGAAAATACTTCGAGCAAGAATGAGGTTACAATGCATGTAATACCGACGAATAAATTGATGACGATCAAGAAAATATAGGCAGAACTAGGTTCCTTGAATAAGTAGGAAACGAAATGCATAACAGGAGAAATGCACCACCTAGAAATATTTTTTCCAATTCTTACTATAAAAATTACGAATTAAAAAGTCTACCCGATCAGAAAATCAGTTTGACATCTCTTACCCGTACATGAGGAACAGGGATACGACTGCAGGAAAATTCGACCGTGATGTATAAGCGGGCACATCAAAGAAAAGCAATATGGTCACAATGAATGCGGCTGGTACCATGTAGTTACACTACAAAACCCATAACAATTGGTTAGATTAGGTTAGTTTAAGAATGAAATAAAACTTACGATGTCCCATAAATAATTTGCAGTGAGATAAACTACAGGATGAACACCGCTGATTACTTGGAGATGCTTGGATTTGTTGTATCGCTCATAAACGACAAACAATACAAAACTTGCTGGAACAAAACTCATGGCCACGATTATGAAGATGGCGATTAATACTTCGTTGCCTTTGAGTATTTCATCGTGCTTAAATTCATTGTGAGTGTTTGGAAAAGGATGATTGATAACAGTGATACCTACAAATTTTGAAAGTCCAGATTTGTTTCCATTTAAATCCTCGTTAAATCGAAAGATATATTTATGGTACCGAATCCTGATGGATGTCCTTTTCTAGAAGGAATATTTGCCCTCAGTATAGCATTGTTCATGACGTTCAGATATGTTGGTAAAACATGGTATCCTTTGTTATTGTACCACACTTTACCGACATGTTCGACAGCGATACGTCTGAAAAAACTGGGCGCAGAAATTCCAAAATTAGTTGGTGTTGTCACTCTCTTAAGACCAACACTGATTCCTCCATAACGGCGCAACCTTAAGCAGATATCCATTTTACAAGTCAGCTTAAGAAAATATTTAAGAAACCTTTAAGAGTTTCTTAAATGTGAAATCGAAATATTCAGTTTTACCTGAATTTATCTGTGGTATGCAAATAATACTGTGACTCATTTTGGCCCGATATGTCAATTATTTGATCCCTTGTAACCACTTGAAAAGATTTCGGGTCTTTGAAACCATAGCTTGGACAAGTAAAAGAGGTTTTATCTTCGGCACAATAGCAAACAGGATATAATCTACAGAAAATAAATTTAAATTCGATAGCATTAATAATTTCTTCTAAAAAATTTAAATCAATTTGGAACCTTTTCCGAGTTAAACCGCTATTTGGTGTGGCAATGTCTTTTCCAATAGAGCTTCGGAACAACGGAATATTCCCACTGAAAACGCTGGCACACATTGAATCAAAAAACCAACGTTGGAGGTAGCCCTCTTCAGATTTAAAATTCCATGGAATAGAATCATTAAACGGACTATGCAGAACACAAGTACTTCCAATTCCAGACGGTAGACTAAATGTTTTGGCAATCTCCTCGGAGGATCCGTCAACGTTGAACCTACAGTTTAGGCAAAATTAGTACAAAATTAATTACTAAATGCTGTTTCTCAATAATTTCTAACCTTGGTTCGATGAGATCAAATGCATTGTTGGAATATACAAAAGTATTAGTGTGCGGATTTGTCAGATTGTAAAACTGTGACGGAGTTAAAATTAGCTCTGGCATATCCATAATTTCAGGTACGGTCAATGCCACTGACATTGCGACAGACACAAAAAATGCTGGGAGAAGGACCTAATTTCAATATTTCCAATAATATAAAAGAAAACAAACAATTGTTTTTTGAGCTTAAAGTTCTTGCCTGAGAGAATAGTCCTTCGATATTTCTTTTTGTACACAAGTAGCGTTTTTGTAAAATGGCCCCGAATTGTTGGAGAATAAGCTGATTCCCAGAAATCTTCTCGTATTCATTCTGGGTTGTTCGATTAGATGATACAATGTTCACGTTTGGTTGAAGAACATCGATAAAGCTTGTTGCTACATCAGCAGTTAGATTTTCATCAGATATATCAATACAATCTCCCGAGCAATGCTTCGCTTCATCAAAGACTTGAACAGATTCTCTCAAATCGCCCAAAGAAATTGAATTTGGATCACTGTCAAATCCACTGTCTGGCACGGTTAATATTTTTGTGCCACTCCTAATTTTAATATTCGTAGATTCAGGTATAATTTGAAAGCTGGTCCCTACTTGTGAATTCGAATCATTTTCAAAATCACTTGAATCGTTATCTGGAGTTAATTCGCTTTCTAGACCTTTCTCGGTTATAGCTTTCATGAAAACTTCCTCCAATGTGGTACTTTTTACTCCGTAGCTGCTAATATACATACTACCTTTAGAGCTAGAAAGCATTTGAAATAAAGTCATGAAGTTTCCAGTTCGTAAGTCATTCATAGACAACACGTAATGTAGCTCGTGCTGTGACTCATTCACAAATTTGGTCCCAGGGGCGATAGCACGAATGCAAGAGGTGACTTCTAGCTGGCAGCAGTTCGAAGTCCGAAACCTTTCAATGGTAGGCGTAAGTAAATATTTCTAGAATAAAAATATGAACTAAAATTCAATTGATTGGTTTATGACTGTTTCATACATTGTGCTTTTGTCCATCTTCTTAACGACTGTGAGATGATACCCATCTCCAAGATGATGTCTCAAATACATAGGAGATCCACAGCATTTTATTTTCCCATTTTCAATTATTGCAATTCTGTCCCCCAAGATATCCGCTATGAATGAAAAAGTTTTCACATTTATCTCCAAGAATTTACTTTTTAAGAATACAACTAAGCTTCTGTCCGTCGGCAGCGTCAAATATTTCATATTTTTCTTGCCTTCTTCCATGTGATGGGTGGATAGCAAAATTGTGCGTCCTAAATATTGCGAAAAAGTAATTCAATCATAAGGGTCAATTAGATCTGATTCATCAAAGCTGCATACAGCCTACCTGATTTGTACTTTGTTATTAAATCCCAAATAGCTCTCCTCGCAGCAGGGTCTAAAAAGTATCAGTCAAAGATTAAAAATTCTTCTAAAATCGTTGGAATAATCTAATTTAATAAATGAAATAAAGCTCACCCACGCCCGCAGTTGGTTCATCCATAAACACAGCGCGACTTCCACCCACGAAAGCTTTATAATATAATATTGATATCCATACTATATATATAGTATTAAACACGTTTCGCAAATTTATTTGATAAAAATACGCATACCAATCCCAACAGAAAGTTTTCTTTTCATTCCACCTGAAAGACAGTCCACCTTCTGATGTCTCTTTCGTAGTAAATCTAATTGTATAATTAAATCCTCGATCTCATCTTCATCACCATTTTGTCCTTTTAGCTTAGAGTAAAACCAGATATGTTCTTGAACCGTTAAGTCATCGAAGAGAGTATTATGCTGTAAGCATATGCCTTGAAAATAGAAAACGAAACCATGATTATGATAATTGTATTCAAATAAAATCTAATAGCAAGTATTAAAATGTCCAATTCGAGCATCTCCCAAACCTAAAGAATTTCGAATTTCATCCATTCCAGTTTTTATATCGTGGCCATAAATTGTTGCACTTCCTGAGCTAGGAGGGAAGAGTCCTGTCATGATTGACCTGCAAAGAAATTCGTTAAAAGATTAACCATTTGATTTAATTGTATGCAAGAAGTGAACTAAAAAAATATCAACGCACATTGTGGTGCTTTTACCACTGCCCACAGGTCCAAGCAGTGCAGTAATCTGGCCTTCGTATAAGTTTAGATTTAAATTCTTGAGGGCAAACTTGGATGAATCCTTGTACTTCTTAGACAAATCTACCAGTGACACTCCTAAGGTCAAGCTTTCAGGTTCCCGTTCAAAGAGCTCACTCCTCTCCTCCGCGCTTTCACCAGCAGAGTACTGGACTACATCTGCAAATTGTGATGGTTTATTTTGAAAACGAGAAGATTTCCACCAAGTTGTTTTTTCTATTCTTTCAGTCACTGCTGCATCTTGTGTTTCACCGAACCAGTATGAATTCTGGCATGGGAAGTACCAAGGTCTTGGAAGTCCAAATGCACCTTTTTTATTTAGAACATAAAGCGACGGGTGTCGTTCTAAAAGTTTAAGTTTAGAGTTTAAAGAACAAAGTTTATTTTTATATGATTAATCTACCTGGGAAGACATTCTCTATATACCAGAACAAGATAACGTAAATTACGATGTCGATGAGTAGCATAGTAAGAACGGCTTGAAGGTGGAATGCATCGTGTTCTGCAGGGGATTTTGCTAGAAATGTTCAATTTAGATTTTTTTAATGATGGATTAAAAACTGTTGTTTTATTTATTGATTCCAAAAACATACCGATATTTTCCCATTGTAACCCAACTCCAATTTCTTCGTAAAATGCAAAATATTTGGCTCCTAGTCCAAATGCTGTCGGAGCTAACAGGCTCTACAAATACATCGTAAAATAACACGAGAAAATAGATAAGATTAAAAATACAGTTTAAAAACAAACTTACAGCCACAGCTTTTACCCACGGTAAAACCACTTCTTGTGCACCTTCTTCTCGAACCGCAATGTAAAGATATGGAACGTATGCCATGAAATACATTATACCAGCACATGCGGCTGCAATTTTAGCTTTAGAGTAAAGAACTGACACCAGAAACCTATTAAAATATTTCAAATCATATAAGAATAAGATTTTACGTTCATTTTTACATGCTTCCACTTACGAAAACATTATAAGTGAAATGGCAAAGATCTCCAAAGTTAAAAATATTATCCATGGGTTGCTGTAGCTGAGAACTTTCCCGTACTTCAAAATAAAAGTCAGCATCACTACAGTGACTGTCATTTGAGCTAATGATGATAAGAACCAAGCAATCCAGTGAACACAATTTTTCATGCCCATCATCTTCATTATCTGAAAAATAAATATTTTAATTTAAAATTCTAAACAAAATATATATTCAATTTTCATTTACCTCTTTCAGCCGTTGTTCTTTTTCATAAACTATATATTGAACAAGCATTGCCACAGAGTAGACCCAAGAAATTGTCAAGCTCATCGGCATGATATGTTGAATTATAAAAAGGAAATTATCTCCTTTATAGCAAGGATATGGAAATTGCTGCAGAAAAGTTCCTGGCTCATTTACGTCTCTGCCAGCGTACAGATCGATCATTGACCGTTCTAGCACATCCTAGACGAAAATAGTTTACTTTCAATTAAAAATGTACTGTTTCGTTTTTTACAAGCTTAAGTGTACCTGAATCCACGTGAATCCGAAGCGGTAGTAGTTGTCGATAGACGCTCCTGGTCCTGGAAACCAAAACCTGCTTCGAACACGATCTGTTTCACGGGTAAAACTTGCATTTTGCCTAATTTTATATATCATATGGTTTGGAAGAGATCCATCATCATTCATATGGAAAACCACTCCTGCAAGTACTGTGACGTTATCAAAAAACGCTTTGGTCTTGAAGTATTTAAGCATATCGTCTTCAGTTCCAAAGCCTTCATAAATATTGAATCTAAGCCCATCCATTAATCTGCTCCAGCTACAAGCTGCCAATGATATTACATCTAGTTCGTAAACAAACGCGTTCTGTAAAAAAGTGAAGTATACAATAATAGTAATCGTTATCCTTTTAAGCCATTTTAATGTAAAATTTGAATTACCTCATCGTTAATATCTAATTCTGATATGAACTCTTGAACGATTGGTTCTTGCAAAAGTATAATTCCAAAAGGGGATTCTGAAATGTCTTTCTGCATGTTCTTCAAAGTTTTCAGATTATATCTGGTCTGATTTTGTCTGAGAAAATCTATTATTTCTTCAGCCACGCTTTGTAATTTGGATACATATTGATTGACTTGATCGAATAAAACGAAAGACTGATTTGCCTGTAGAATGGATTCGGATACAATTTAAAGGAGTAAAATTTAAAATAACAATAGTGATTAATTTTTTACTTTCTACAATAGCACCAATAACAAATAACTTTTGAAATCTTACTTTTTCGATAATCCTGTCCGCGGCTGTACCACTGGGGACGTACAATATTTTAGGATTATTGTACAAAACGTGTACAAGAAGATTAATTTTATCCATTTGGAAGGTAGATAGGTCCAGATCTTTCAACGTCTGCGGTTCGCCTAAGCGTTCTATCGATTTCCATAAATTAATCATAATTTTATCTTATAAATTAGTTTAATAAATGTTAATCAATATTCTCTAATGTACACTACCTTTGAACTTTAGTTCTGTACCACAAAGGGTTTTGTGCATTGATTTCCAAATTCTGAGGAATGGATGGGACTTCTAAAACCAGAAAAATATAGCACTTAATCAATAAGTAATGTCATAATTCATAATTACTCCTACAGCAACTCTTTATGGATCAGGTTTACTCACGATTGTGGTTGCGTTTCCAACTTTCAGATTTGGAATGTCTTCATTAATAATATGTTCGTCGATATCCCCATGCTCTTCAGCATTAGAATCGTTCAAGCGACTGATTGTATCAAAGCAATAATTCTGAGGTAGGGAATCCGCCAATCGTCTGAAATCTCGGATTGACCTCTTGAAATTCATAAACACACGAACATCGTGGAGAAAACTATTGAGTCTAGATACCATCATTCGTTTATTTGAGGACGTTATATTCATCTGAAAATAATTGCTTGATAAATTAAGGATACCATTACAAAGTACATAATTCATATGTTTCTTTAGAGTTATGTACTTTTGTGATAAACTTGGTAACGTTCACTTGTTCAATCATCAAATTTCTAAAGAGTAGTTTCTCATTTACTGCGAGGGAACAATAACGTTTAGATAAGTTTTGAAACTGGAATGGGCAGTTGATCGTGTCATTTTCACATTTCCACCATTGGACACTCTCAGATGGGGTGCACAAATAACTTGTCATTTGTTTTTCTTCAAATAAAATTTCCTGATTTAAAAATAAAAATAAATCTCAGCACACATTACACATTTATCTGCACTTCGAATTACGATGTTAGTCCCAATTAAATAAACACGTTAATATTTTCCATATACCTTGAAAGCAGTCATGAGACTCTGTGGATTCATGAGGAAAGACATCTCATCGATTCCAACATTTCCATTTCTCAGTAGATCAAAAAACAGCCCATCATATTTCTTACTGATGAAAGTAGAACCGGAAAAATTAAACCCAAGAGCTTCAAATTCAGAACTACCAAAGATATTCGAAACATTTGGATTGGAAAACAATATAGCGTAAATTATGTGTCGGTCTATGTTGGCTTCAATAATTGCTTTATGTACTAGCAGCCGATCAAATGATAAATTCCTCACTAAAAAATTTTCAACAATATTTGGATTGTTTGATAAATCTCCCATTCGTATTTCTAAAAGACAAAAAATCCATTGAGGTAAATTCGGAGTACTTTGTGAAATTATAAGGAGTTTGAAACTCCGTTTTAATTATTGTAATGGCTAACTCACCGGTTGAATTATTTTCAAAGTAAGCTTTCAACATAACCGGATCATCCACAATGCTGCGATAAGTCTTTGGAACTTGGTTAAGCTCATCTAATGAAAATCCAGGTCGAAAGAAATTATGATTCTCCGCCACCTGGTTGAGTTGGGACAAAAAGTCATGAACCCTGTCCAAAATATCATTTTCAGTTTAAAATGTTCAAAGGAAAAGCGATACATTCCAAATAGCTTCACAAAGATAAAATCAAAACAGAATAATGTTAAAATCCCGTGAAAATAAAACTTACGACGAGTTGGCATAAGTTGAGAAGCCGTGTTCATCGGCTTCCGGTGAGAGGTCACAAAAGGATTGCATGACTGCCATAAGCCCTGCACTGGGAAGTGGCCAAACAGGGAAATTACCTTAACGCGAAATATATCAATTATACTCAGTTCATTTTCATTATTAAAAATTAAAATTAATTCATGATTGAAGTTTAAGCAATAAGCATAAACTATAATTACTTGCAGCATTTTCTTTTGCAGGTTGTGTTCTTCGAATAGCCACAAGGATGATGAAAAGGGCTAACGGAATGAAAAGCTCAAATATCAGTGTCACCTGGAGTAAAAATTAAGTAATCTATAATTTAACATTTTATGAAAAAGGTTAAAAAAGCTTTCTCAGAATGCTCTTACAGGCTTTCTCCGTTTCAAGGTTAAATTTTTCCACAATAACAGCCGGAGTTGTAGAAAAAACGCCATTGTAGACTACCGACAAGAAAAACATAATCAATTATCAATGATCTTAATTAAATATTACCTAAAAGTGCTGTTTGAAATTATTTAATGATAATATGTTACATACATTTATTTTCCTAAATTATGATTACTAAAACGTTGAAGTTAACTAAATTTTGAAAAAGTTGACGCTACTTTGAAATCAAACGATGATTGATGAGTTACAACTTTTAAAACAACTAACACATTCTTACAACGTATACGCATATATTTCAGTTTTAGTTTTTTAAAAGAATTCCTGCACAAAGCGATTCCAAGATTCTAACCAAAGAAGTTTTTACAAGTAGTATAAAGTAGATAATAACTCATAATTTATAACTTATATTTTTTTCTCCATCCCATCGACTAGTAATCCATAACAACAGGCGAATTTGAAGAAAGGTTTTCGTTCCCGGATTTCGGAGAAATGGGAAAGTCTATGCTAATCGTTAGACAAGGTGACTCGGACAGAGAGAAAGCCGTTGCTTTCTCCTTTCAATGCAGGGTTTCATCTTCATATGAATCCTAACACATGAATCATTTCCGTACTAGACAATGTGCTTACGGTTATTTTTTAAGAGCGTTGATTTTTTAGTAACACAAAGTTTCAATGATTGTGTTTTTAGACTTTTATATCAAGCTGCTGGCAATCAATTATGTGATGCCTTGCAAAGTAATAAAGTTAAATCGCCTTATTTCAAACGATTTTTGTAATTTGAGATTCATTTAATTTATTATTTATTGCATATATGTTTTTGAAGGACAATTAAGTAACACGTAACACTCAGTTTAGAGTACTTTCTATTCATTTATATGATGCTTCAGTCAGGAAGGCAATAATGATATCGCAATTAACAACTTTTTCGTTCCTTACAATTAGAATTTTTGAAGTACCTCTCTCAACTGATAACATACTCCTTTATAAGTCTGACTATGGCGTGATGGCTAATTTAGGATTGGGACATAATCACAGTTTTTGCTTTGTCATACAGTCGGCAAACAAGATGTTTTTAAATTCAGAGTTACCAACAAAATAAAACGATACTCAAAATTTGAAAAAGCAAGGAATAAAGTAAATTCATTTAGTTCTTCATCACTACAAGCGTTAACAACTTACTGAGTCTGGTGTACCTCATCAATTTCCATACATTGCTTCTGTCAACTGACTGGGGTATTAGTTTAATGTATCTTGCTGAAGAAAAAGTAACCATAATAATATATTTAACAACATTTCAGCATGGTGATACCAAACTAAATTTCTTTAAGGCAACTCGTAACAGCTTTTATTACATGAACTTCAGTAAATCTTAATTATTAAACTGATACAATTCCAGAAATTAGTGTTGAGTCTACTATACCACGATGCATTCTACCTGTGATGCTTATTATCTTAAACAATACTTCGTTTCAGGTAATTCTTATACAATTGATTTCTCAAATCACGATTCGATCATTATTATATCTGCATTTATAATATTTATATTATTCACTACTTTTAATGACTGACGTGAATTGTTTGAAGCTACATCATATTAAATCCTATGAAACTGGCAGAGTTCGATACCGGAACTCCTCGAGGCTCGTAACTAGGATAACCCGCAAGAATGAATTGACCCCCTGCAGATTTTGCCTGATCAACACTAAATACACCTTTAGATGCTCTTCCAAAAAGTTGACTTATTAAAGGATAGTAGAGCTTAAGGCCAGTTTGAGTTAAACAGGCAAGTGTTACGGCGGTATGAAGAACTTTCCTTCGGGTATCATCTTTTCTGACAAGAACAACGGGAGAAGAGGGGTTAACCGTGCGTAAAGAGAGCTGTGCAAATCGCCTGGGATCTGTCTCCACTTGATATTTACAGCAGGGATCAAATTGCCAAGATATTGAATACAGGCCAGTGCAAAGAGTAGAAAGAAGAGATGCCGGCACAAATATAAATGGCTTATCCGGCCACACGAATCCAGCTACAATGGCACCAAACCCAGCTAAGACTGCTGTTTTATGCAGACAATTTCCGACGGAGATCCAACGTGCTGTTTCATCCCCCAGCTTGAAAGGTTCGATCACTATATTTTCTGTCCCGTTTGCAAGGGCTCGCTCTAACTGCTGCTCAAAATTTTCGTAAGCATTTTCAGAATCGTAAATCTCTCTGATAATAGCTAAAGACGGTGGTGGTCGATACAGTTCTTGTCGGTCCCTTAAATCTGATGTCGGCTATAAGATATTGTAAATATTAAAAAAAAAGTATATAAATACTGCTTTACAACATGCATGCATGTAAAGCAATATTTACCAAACTCTTCTCACCTGATGTTTTGACACAGAGGATGTCGGACCTTCTCCCCCAGCCCCACCTTCCAGTCCCTCTCCATCCCCCTCAACTACACTTGCCATTCTTGGGGTCTTTTTGTTCAATCTTTGGAATGTCTTTGAAGGTCGTCGAACTTTCCCGGCGAGATGACCTATTTTGCTGGATTTATTGCAAAGCTTTACGGGTCTTCCGCCTTTAAGGCTATCTTGATAACTAGTGGATGTTTATCTTGTTGCCTTACACCTTAAATGTAGATTCGCTTCTATCTATAAAAATGAAATAGACACATTTTAGTACGACTGTCATGATAAAATAAGATCATTGAATAGTCCATGCATTCATTGTTCTCATTCATTCATCCGCATAACCTAAATTTAACAATAACATATTGTTGTAAAACTATTTACATTGTAAATTGACATGGAGTAATCCCCTTACTTACACCTTATCGTTACGTTGGGTGTTGATAGTGTAACTTTAAGTCCAAAGTTAAGTTCAACGAAATTTTTAGGGGCCAGTGAGTCATGAGTTCTATCCAGACGTCTACCAGGCAGTCAATAGTGCATAAATAAAATAAATACACATAACGCAGGAATTGCAGGTCGTAAAAAAGACTGGCAACTGGAGAGAATCCTTCTGCCTTCTCTAATATTTTCTAAAGTGGGTGTTGCAGGTCGCAGCAGTAGAAATGAAAAATTACATGAATAAACGGCCAAGTATCAAAATTTTGATTTTGATTGTTTCTAGGAATTTAGGAAAAGGGTGGACTCGAGGGCGGCCTTTCTTCCAACCAAAAGTCCAAAAGGGTAACTTTCTCTACAAAGGGATAGGGAATCTAAGAATTTTATGAAACACCCAACTCCCGCCAAAGCTGCATACACATGCCTCGCTTTGTTACCATGACTCCCATCAGTTTATGTTAGTTCGTATATAAATCTATAGAATATCCATTGTCACAGTCCGCTCGGAGTGTCCACGTCCACATTAGCAGCATGTAGCTACCGAGTCCCACTGAACGATGTCTTTATGTTCCTTTTCTGTCAAACCGATCCCCGGTGGACGCCAAATCTGAGTCCCATTCCCATCATGTTTTGTGTTTTCATAATCCCATCAAAATAATGAACTATCTTATGCATGTAGATTGTCGACACCCATCAGAGATTAAAATGAAATAAAATGAGAAGGATGCACTCAAATTGGATGATCCCTATCATCACTGGCCGTTCGAGAGCCTGAGATTAAGATACATGTTCTATGTAAGAATTGCAGACACATACGCAGAACTATCCTATAGATTATAGAACATAGAACATTAAGCTTTATTATTCTCATGTCACATCTAATTTACAAGTAGGCATGCAATGCTTTAGATAACCATGAGAATAAAAAATTACCTAAGGTCAGGCTGATACATTTCAACGATTAAAAAGGTATGCATAAATTGGAATGTTAAAGGGAAGTATAAGTAAAGAAAAATTAATGTGAGTATATTAGCACTTCAGTCTTTTGAATTGGTCAGTGTATTAATCAATGATCTTCTGTCCGGAAATCCGTTTTGACTTTTCAGAGTTCTTCATGCAAAGATGTACTAGTTTTCGTATAATTCTTAACATGAGATACGCATTCGTTCACAAGTTTCACAAATTCTCGAGGATCAAATGAATAGTTTTTGTGTTTATCACTTCCATCGAAGCCATCAGCCTTTCCATCACTTTCTTCAGTAATTAATTCTTGGTTTTTCCATGTTACATACTTGAGCCCTCTTAATCGAGCCAAGTCCGAATAGCAATGTACATCTCCACAGTTGTACCTGTTGGAAATCGAACACCGATTTTAAAATATGGAAACTTCATTATTATCATTTTTTAAACAGTTACAATTCAAAAATGGCAGCCCAATCCGGCAAGAAAAGCAAATGCGTTAGACCGGCTCCGTGCATTCCTATTAATATATCAGTGTCCTGGATTATGCTCAGTTGCTCGGTAAAATCAGTTTGCCACGTAAATTTTACCTGCAAATTATTCAACTCATTTAGTTCACATTGACACATACATATCTTAGTCATAGTCAACGCAAAAATTATGAATTATTCAATCAAAGATCGATATCTTACCGATCTTACGAAAAGATTGGTATTATTTTTTAACTCGTTCAAAAGGGAATCCTCATTTTCAATTCTCCTATACTTTGTATCTCGACTTAAAAGTGTGACTTTAATTTTTTTCGCATTGGGACCAATCCGCTGATCTAAGCGTAATCGATGCAGGATAAACTTTGAGAAGGCATTGAATAATCCACTTTTCTGACACCCCCACACCTAGTAAAGATCAATTATTTAAAACTAAAACGTTTCAATTAAATCACTAATTTAACCAAAACAACAGGACCAACCAGAGGAGTGTTGTAAAATAAGCCGAAGATTATTCTTGGAGGAAGAGGAAATACCACATTCCGAAAACATATTCTTTTTCCTTTAAAATCATTTAAATTCATCAAAGGATAAGAAGAAAAGGCACGAAAAGTAGCTTCGAAATTTGACGTGTATCGATGAGTTCTCCAGATGGCGATTCGAACGTTCTTAGAAAAAAGGTCTGGATTCGTTGAGGAAGAGTTCACAAACAGAGAGGCATACAAGTTGAAAAAGTCACAAAAATGATGATACATGTTTACAGCTATATAATGAAAAAATCATGAATAAGGGTTTAGAACAATATAAATCTGTCCATTCCACCATACTTGCATCTATTTTCATTAAGAATGTTGGAGTCTTAATTATCTGGTCGCACATCATAGATTCTTTCTTCAATGGGCGCTGGTCATACTGGACAAAATGACGAAGCTCGGGAGCCCAACTTTGCAGAGCACTCATTTGGTCGATCTGCGAATTCAAGAGCTTTCTATTCAGCTTACAATAACCTCCAATTTCTCCCTCGGTCAAAACATCCATATCATACATAACAGGGGTGGTCCTGTTTACAAGTCTTCTAAAATCGATCATAATGTTCCTGCCTCTGCAGAAGGTCATATATTCCGAGCACTCCAAAGCCGAATCCTCCTAAATTAGTAAAAAAATGACAGCAACGAATGCAAAAATTCTCGAGTATGGTCAAATTACTTATCAAAATAATTTGATTCAAACTGTGATATTCTTACAAGTAATTCGGGTTTACATATTAATTTCATGGAACTTCGGAACCCTTTCACATATCCAAAATCTCCTTGTTTGTAAAAAGTTTCTAACTGCTCTTTCTTTGTTTTAACCCAACCCTTGTGATCCCCGTCACACCTTGGATGTGAATATGTTTCAGAACCAAATTCCTGGCAGTTATCTTCAAATCCCCAGCAAACTTTCTTGTTCACATGGGCCTAATTGGTAAAAATATACATGATGTTTAGAGTGTAGAGTAACAAATGATATTTCTTTCCGCGATATTATGTTAAGTTAAACTGCAAACTTAGAAATACCTTGTAAGGACAATTTGGATCTTTAGAACACTCTTCAGCAACATGGGGAAAGTTACTAAAGTAATACGGAAGATGTTCTGGAGGCAAGTCAATATCAAAACATTTGATTTCGTTTTTAGGTAAAAAAACTAATAAGATGCAGACGACAGAAATAGTTTTGAATAAGACTGAGGTAGTTATACTCATCATACAGCTGGCTGATTTTTCAATTTATCCAATTATAATTACTTACGATAATTACAATAATAACAATTCCTGTCTATAATAATGAATGCTAATATTGCTAATATAAATTAAAAAACCGGGTTCATTGAAGTTTTCAATACCTGACATTCAAAGCCACCCACACATACCTATAAATTGCCTTGTGCATAGAATTAGATTACAATGTTGTACATGCGTGTATCTTTGCACTTGAATCGCATATCAGCAATTGTAAGTTTGTGAGCTAAGCATGTTGATTTGATTCCACGCTGTATAGGTAGTCAACATTTTAAACATAAATATTAAATTATAATAATACACTTTTTATCGATCAAATCGAATTATACAGTTGACAGTAAGGACAATATAATCGTTTTCTGAAAAAAAAGCTCCCTATTCTATAAGATTGGTTAATCCTTTCACTTTCACAATCCGAATTTGGAATTCGAGATAGCCAACCCATGCGTACAGATATCGATAATGCATAAAGTACTAATTAGCACTCATCGTAACATATTCAATGGGCGATGGGCTCGGAGTTAGCTTCAATGCATCGACTACCTTGACGAATAATTTTTTCTTCCAGTAGACACATTTGACTTAATCTACTAGACATAATTATCGTTTCCTGGTTTTAAATAACCAAGGTTTTTAGCTTTAATTTAAAATAACATTAAATAACTACTCAAATAACGAGATTTATAAAGTTTTGAGGTGTTACGTACCTAAGACTAGTTTAGTATACGATATAACCAAAATACCAAATAGTCTGAATGAGTCAAATTCGGTAGTGTTATTCGAATAACTCTACTCTAGGTAAATAGTGTAACTTAAGGCATCATGGCGATGGTTGTGCTTCGTGAAATAGCAGCCTTTACGAAAGAGTATCCGATCGTAAAAGGAATGATGACATATTCAGTTCTATGGCCATCTTCAAACATCTGTCAGCAGTTAATCCAAGGAAGAGAACGAATTAACTTTGCTGAAGCAGCAAGATTCAGTGTATTTGGAACATTCTTCGTGGCTCCTACGCTTTTTATTTGGGTGAAAACGGCTGGGAAAATTTTTCCAGGGGGACAATCTGTCAAACTAGCAATTAAAAAGGTATAAACAGAAACTAGAAACTCTTTCCAAGTTAGCATTCACTATTTTCTTGTTAATTTATAAATTAGCTAATTTTTATCATTCATAATCATCTAGGCCCTTGTTGAACAAGTGCTATACAGTCCAATTGCGATTTCTGGATTCTACTTAGGCATAAATCTTTTGGAACAAAAAAGCTGGAAAGAGGCCACCGAGGAGCTAAAGACCAAGTTTATACCCACTTATAAAGTAAGAGAGGTTCAAAGCAATTTATCTTTGTAAACTGAAATCCAGATGGGTTACAAAAACAACTGAGTTTGTACACTTTGATATAGATTGGAATGTGCGTTTGGCCAGTGGTACAAACCTTCAACTTTGCTTTTGTAAAGGAGAGAAATCGAGTTCTTGTGACCGGAGTAGTCAGCTTCTTTTGGACTGTATTCTTATCGTACTCCAAACAACTTGACACTGAAAAGAAACCAAAGGAGTAGTTTATAATATTAGAATACTGAATATGGTTAATTAACTTTTTAGAACACTACTTCGCCATGATGCTTTGAGTTGATAGTACTTAGTAGCTTTAAACTCTAGTCTGTTTTTTTAAAACAATAAGAATCTGAACTGTTGGCTACAAATTTTTAAATGTGATACAGAGTTCCCAGGATATTTAGAGCTATTGGTAACCGTTAATCTTAATTGGTTACCGATTCTGTAAACAAAGTTGTCCAAATTAAACATATATTTTTACAGATCATTTGTAGGTATTTGATTTCTCATTTTATACAGACATTAGAGCAATTCGACTGAGCTAACCCATACCACAAGTAAATTTTTCTTTGAAAACGACACGAGATGGACCGTCGACTATTCGTAACCTTCATTAGACAGTTAGTAAACTAATTAATAATTTATCGTGGAATTAATTGTTTTCATCTTTAAGCGTCATAATAATAATGATTTAATTTTCGACCTCTTTTAAAAAAAATCTACAGCGGCGAGACAGCTCTAAACGCCCAGAAGCTTTTACAAGGTCACACGGATACTCCGTTGTCAGAAATCGGCATGAGACAGGTAATCAACACTAGGTTTTGATTATTAATTCCATTTTCACTTCAATCAAATCAAGTACGTGTATTTTCTTGAAATCCTAAAAAACAGGCAACACTATTGGGAAAGAAAATCGCAGATGAAAAGTTTACTAGGGCTATTAGCAGTGACTTGCAAAGAGCTAATCACACAGCAAATATCATACTAGAGAACTCAAAATATCCAACAGAAGTCACCAAAGATATTCGTCTACGTGAGAGAGTAATACCGATGGCAATTAAATAACTCGATTAAGTAATCTTATTCATAATAACTAAAATCATGTTTTGCGTAAAGGGGTTTGGTGAAAACGAAGGAAGACCTACTCAAGATTTTTTTGATGCAGCAGCAAACCTTAACCTTTCTGTTGTGGACTACACACCTGCTGGTGGAGAACCTTACGTCTCAGTGACGAAGCGGGCTGAAAAGTTTTTCAACGTATCACTAGCTTAATTTTTTACTCTTTTAGCAGTTTTCCACTAAAGCATACATATATTGATGTTTTTAACAAATGAAATTCTAAAACAGGACCTATGCATCGAATCTGAAACTACAGACGGAAATGAAAATCTACTGGTAGTTTCTCATGGAGGTTGGATTCAGTGCCTCATGAAATTTTTACACCGAAATGAGAACATCTATTCTTTGGAAAACTTTAATGCATCGAAGGCAATGAAAATCCCCAGAAACACAGGAGTTTATAAACTTTCCATTTCCTATAGGAATATGAACGAAGTGGGGAAGAAGTACCAAGTATCGTTCTCATCAATTGATGACCATAGTCATTTAGATGATGCTGACTGAGGGGAAGTGTGCATACAGGTTATTCACAATTATGTTGGACAACAATGTTTTACCATTGTTAGTAACAATCATAGATACAATTAAAACAAAGAATAAACCTTCAAACTTACCAGGCACTATTAGTGGAGTTTATTTGACTTCGATAAAGTAGAATTTGTTAAAGCCAGAACATCCCAAATATCTAAAGCTTCCCCTTCGGGTACATTATATCCCTTCTTCAAACCATCGGAATTGGAAGGTGTTACGCAGTCTTGTGATACTTCTTTTCTGAGTACTTTATCGACATCTACACAACTGAAAAATCCAACTGACTAGAATCCAACAAATTAGAAGTTACTAATTTCAAGCTGTACTTAAGCATTCCTATTTGATAATGTAAAATTATTTGATGATTGAATACCTGCGGAAGATCGTACATTTTCAATTTATAAGAGCAGAAGGACCTGGTCATCAAATTGGTTATCTGTAACGCAAGAGCTGCTCGATAACGATCTTCAGAGTGCACAATGTATCGAACCTAATTCATAAAATTCAAGTGCTTGCAGAATCATACTGAAAACTTAAGCAAATTCATAAGAACACTTACCTCATCATGAACGCTAAGAGAAAATCGGCAGTTTAAGTCGTACTTTTGTATTAGCCAACCCATACAAGTTAACATTAGGTGAAGATAATCAACAGCAGAGCTTTGCACAACCCAATTCACTCGGCTTGTCATATACTGAATAATTAATAGCCTTAATTAAAAGAAGTATGAAGAACTTAAGGCAACATTAATATTTTATCTACCTACATCATTTTGTACCACCGAAGGCACCAACGATCGGCTGATGAAACTTCCTAGAATAGGGGTCTGAGGGCATTCTTTTTGAGCTATTTCCTCTAGTCGGTTAAACATATAAGATTCTGTTCCGTCGTCCCATACAACTTTGTCAACAAGTACTAAGTATTCCTAAACAATCAACTTCAAATTAATTCATTGCAAATTTGTAAGAAGCTGTTTATCTTCAAAACGAATAAAACAATACTCTGTAAGGAAAGTGATGGTAATTCATTATCTCCAGCAGATCAGCTTTTGATAATGGTTCATTTGTTCTGTTGCAAAATTTCTCTAATCCCCTTGCTAGTTCCCGACCTTCTTCATTAAGCAAATACTTTCTGTCCCCCTATAACACAAATCAACGGTGTCACACAATTTAGCAAAACATTAGTAAACAAAATTCTCCTTGATACCATGTGGTGCACACCTTTGTCATTTTGTACATAGTCTTAGCCTTGGTTTTCGCTTCTGCACTTGAAAGTTGCTGGTTAAACTGCATCAGTAATCTTTCTGCAAAAGTTACACCGGCACCATATATTCGAGCGTAGTTTAAAATCTTGGACTCATCTCTTCCTATCCCGATTAGAGATGCAGTTTTTGAATGCATATCAGTTCCTGTGCTTTTATTACCCTTAATTAGTTAATTTAAAAGGCAAAGATTTAAGTATTTGAGCTAATTTTGAAACTATGCATAGAAGTTTCACCATTACAAAAAATAATACCTGCAATGTCATCCACCCTAAAGCAGTTGCCCCGTGCAAGCCTGCAAAATCTGCATCACCAATTACTGAAGCGATCCAGAGCTCTTGAGAATCTACATCTGCGCCAACGAAATGGAAAGACGGAGGGGCTTGTATCATAGCCTTCAACTCTGACCCGATCCGATCCACGTATGCATTAGATGCTGTCATCCAGGTTGGCTCCACAGCTCGTCGTGTCAATGTTCCTGCTACGCTCACCTGCATTTACAATACGGAAATTCACATTGATTTATTGTATTATAACTTAGTAGTAGCAGTGTTAGTAGATTCAATTCATAAGGCATATACTCTATTCTCCCATCTAGCACGACAACACAATCGCAGATCGAATTTAAGAATACTTTACTGTATATGCACTGAAGCAGTTTAGTGACATGGATTAATTTTTCATATTGCGGTATTTCTAAATATTTCCATACCTGAGGAAGAATGGCTCCTTGGTCTGCATTTATAGAAGATTTATTAAGTTCACTCGTTTCAACATCGTTTAACCAAAGGGTCATTTGTCCAAATATTCTATCGCGATTATTTCTCCAGTAGGACACCATTTTGCTTATCCTGTGTAGTAAGAAAGAAATGAGGATTAGGTAAGTCTAAATTAGCAATGAGAATTGAGACAGCATACTGTCTATCGTACGGATATTTTGGTTCTCAAAAATCATAAATCTTAATTATCATTACCTAACAACTCTGTTCGCTATATCTTGCCCATTTTCACAGCTAAGAATCCCTTCTTCGATTTTACTTAAAAAGTCTTTAGCGAGTGGGTTTCCAACTCGAAAATTGGAACCGTTCTGAAACATCAAAATCAGACAGCGTTTAAAATAAGCTACAAATACTAGGTACTCTAAAGTGCTCAACGACATTTTGAAAATAATCAAATTTCACTTTATGAGGCAATGGGATGAAGTCGCAATTTTTGTGCGGGGAAACTAAGGCCGAGCTGGACGGTTTGTTTTCGGATCTCTTTTTTGAATTTTTGGATTCCCTTAAAAAAGAATTTATAAAATAATATTTCCTGCATGAAATAAGCACAAAAACTATTTACAATTTATTAGATGATTTACAATCCTAATCCTGATATCAGCCTCAGGCCTTTGACAAAATCAGCCAAATCTTGCGCTCCTTCTTCGGATTTATTTTTGATGTCGTTTTTAACAGTTTCCATTTGAGTTCTTGATCGAGCCTTGCTGAATTTTTTGACAAAACTTGCCTTACCTCGCTCCCAAATTAATTCCCACTGTCTAAAAACACACAATAGATATTTTGTGTAGAATTTAGTTATTTCGGACGTTAGTTTATTTGATTAACGAGACCATACTCATATGGAAATTTTAAAGACTCCTCTATTGATTCAGCAGAATCTTCAGCATCACTGGTATCCCCATATACTTGAAAGTTATTCAAATAAATTTCCGAATCGTCTGATTGAGCTGCTTTAACAAGAAATCCCCATCCACCAGCTCTAGAATAATGCAATGGAAACCCAAACCAAGTCAACCTCAAAAGTTTTGGTACAATTTGCATGGATGCGCTAAGTTTTGCTGGTCCTTCTTCGTAATCATCCTCTCCAGGCTGATATTACAGAAAAATAAAAAAGGGTTTTAAAAATATGTAAGATTACGGCATGATTTAAGTAAGATTTGGAAGAATGTAGATTTAATCTACTTACTTTGTATAGAAGTTTTTTGTACCACGCAGGATATTGTTTTTCTGAGGAGATAGACGCAACGGATTTTGAATATTTTTTTTTGGAAGACCTTATCTTAGAAACTTTCCAGTCTAAATCCCAAAGCCACGGATCTTCTTTGTATCTAATCAGATAAATTTATATTATACAGTTTTATTGAGTTATTGCTACATGAAATCGATTCTTACTTTTCATCTTTCAACAGATCTAAAGCTTCTGTCGCTTTTTTCATCAAAATTGATTTAACTTCTTTTTCTAAATCTTCAAAAGCTATCTCTGATTTTTTTATATACTTATTCCAATTTGCGTTGATCGGCAGGAACGTTGTACCCATTTCCAACATTCCACATAGAGTTACAGGATGCGGAAAACTAATCTCAAAAAGGCAAAATTCCTACAACTCTGATAAAATTGCGTTGGCATTATTATTGAAATAGGTATTCGAATTACCGCTCATAAAAGCTGGGAAGAACTTTCTGGAAAACTTCAAATGTAGCCTTCACATCTCTTGCACAGTATGACATTAAATTTTGAAAGTCATTCTTCACATCTTGTATCGTACCTTTAACAAAAACATTTCTTTGTTCTTTCTTGATTTCTGCTCCATCACAATACAACTTAAAAAAATTTAAAGAAATAAAAACTGTTTCAGCTCATTTATAAGATGACTCGCATTGAATTTAATTTGAACCCATTAAGAATACGTACTTTGTACACATCAGCAAGATTGTTGAGGGAACTGACTTCATTCCATTCAAGGCCCCCATCTGAATACCGAACGATATTATTTGTCGGATCTCCACTTTTGGCTCTACTTTTCAATGTCATTTTTAAGGCCCGTTGGAAACTAGTGATACCACTTACAGCGATATGCATTGACATTGTGTCCATGAAGCGTAATTTTGATTTCTAAATGAAAAGTGAATACAGAGAAATACATCCAACATTAAGGTACCAAATACCTTTATCAAAATAAATTAAAACCAATATAAGTGATGATAATACCTGCAGAAAATATTGTTCTTTAATCCTCGCTCGATCGTAACTTACGTTATGACCAATAATTATCTTTTCCTGCCAAATTTTTGCAGTTTGGCTTGTTTCATCTGATTATACGAATACAAGACTCAAAAGAAGCTTAAGATAATTAAATGATTTACCACTGATAAAAAGCTACTATAAGGATAACAAAGCTACCTTTAAAAGTTTCGAACGGGATAAGCTCATCAACCGTCATTCTTGAATTGGGATCACGATTTTTTCCTTCAATTAGAGAAACGGAACACCAGGAATACCTAAACAAAACATGCATTATGCATACATGTATCTGAGGAATAGCAGGGCGTTGATGATTTGGTTTAGAATTTAGAATATTTTAACCAAGGTCATCCGGTCACAGCAAGGTAATTATTGATTTGAATTTCTAATATTTGAAACAAAGTTATCAAATAATACCATGCTTCCTTTGAAACTGCACACGCTAAAGTTGGAACTTGACCATTGGACATACACACTTCCACGTCAAACACATAAGCATGCTCTTCAGGAAACGGAACCATAAAATGACTTCCATCTGCTAAGTATTTTGTCCATCCGAGCTAACAAAAATCATATAGAATCTGACTTTACAAAGGTTTTTTTTTACACAAACAAACAATCACCAGAATTAACCCAACCCAATTTTCCAATAACACAAAGAACAAAACCCAAAATTGAGATTCCCCGATTCTATCATATGTAAGTTTGTATTATTGGATATATTTTCATACCTCAAAACACCACTTCGAAGGAAGACTAGGAAGAACAGCTTCGACCAACTGATCCATCAGTTTCCTGTACCGAAACGTCTGCTGCAGGGCAATGTTTCGGAAATGGTCATCAATGTCAACTCCTTCCAGTTCAGGAAGAGTAAACTGGACCGGCTTTGAAACTTCTAATTTCTGATTCCACAGGCCGTGAGTCTCTAAGTGCGTCTTACATTTCACGATAGTATCTTCATCAAAAGTCGTTTGCCGACGAACATCGATAAATAATTGCTTGTGCAAGTCATCCGAAATCATTTGAATATTACAAGGATTAAAGTGAATCCCCTTTTCAGACTCTAGTTCATAGCCTTTCCCTGTGACAATTTTATTCCTTTCCTCCTTCCGATTCGAGCTTACTTCTTTATCAATTATTGTTGAACTACTTTTATGCCTTGCGTAACCCTTAGCTGAAGCAACTTCATAACTTATATTTAAATAGGAAGACAGATTGGTTGTTGTGGTCTGCCAAAGTTTAGGAATTTTTATACATCCCATGAATGCCATCGTAATTCTAGAGCCTACCACTTGGTCCGGATTGTCAGATCGTAAATATTTGATCAATAATGGAACACATTTTCTGTATTTCAAATTTCACAAACAGTATATAGCAATTTAATCCCTAAATTCCAACTATGTCAACACGTGCCGAGTGCAAACTAAATAACAATAATATACTCAAATTCAAATTCAACTACCCACCCAACTCACCGGTTCCATAAGTTTAGGCACGAGAACCATGTCATTTACATAGAGTACAAACACATGCTGAGCTGGATGCTCGAATTGATTTCAATAAAACTTGATGTCGACTATAAAAAGAACGCGCAAGATAATTGATGTGCGATTGATAGCAGTCCAATAATATTTATTCTTGTATTCATAGCTATTTAATGATAGGGTCACTGATGGAAGAACATTTTGAATGCATTGAATTTCACGATACAATTTCGACAATTTATTCTTATTGTTCTTTTCCATACGTACGTACATAGTGTGCATTATGCTGAGATTTAAAATTTTAATCAGAGATTAACGAATGATATCTCAGAAACGACCGTAAAAACTCGACAATCGATAAATAATGATAAGCTTTAAATAAGTGAGTCCTGCTTATGATATGATCGACCTTGTTTTACCCGAAAGATGAACTTAGTTAATTATGGGATTTCGAAATTTTATTTTATTCAACGTAAAATACGACGCCGTCTTACGTTCTTACGCTGTATGTTATGTAGTAATTACCTACGTGTATTACAAAATCCTGCACCGCTTGTACATTTCTTTAATTATACTTCTGTAAATACAGGATGCTACAAATTCACAATATTCCACTCGTAGTTGTATTTAATTTGAAACACGAATTTCAGAACAATTCGGTATATCTATATCCACAGTTTGGTTTCTTTGTAAGCTTGACACTAGATCAGCTGATAAGTGGTGTACAAATACTAGGCATTCGCAAACCTTTGGGTGATTTTCTTTCCATATCGACCATTTTCCAAAATTGACGTCTCGGTTATTTATAGTTTTACTTATACAATGCATTTTTAAACAACAAAAATGACTAAAAAGAAAATACTCGTTAGTTTAGACTCCTTTCTAAGAATGTATACATCACAAGAAGCAAACGAATATCACACCGAACCGAAATTTACTACTCTATTAGTAAATACATGCCAGAAATATACAAAGAGAGAGGTACTAGAGGTAGTATAGTGGTACTTTTGGTTGGATAATTGAATCATGTCATAAAACTAAGAATTTGTTAATATTAGCGCGTAGATTCTTTTTATCGAACGATTTTGCAAAATAAATGAAAAAACGATAGGCAAATTGGGAAGAAAATTATGTTCTCAATTTTTTAGGTTTTCATTAAGGATGTTCAATAATAAAAGCACATACTCTTCTTCACCGTTCTTTTAAGGTAATTAGTTATAAAAGTTCTTGTCTCCAGCCTGAACAGATTTTAACCAGATAGGTTACTTAACATGTTACAGATGCTGTGTAATTAAATGTTCGATTTGTGTATTGTTCATGTTGTTAGTCTGAAGATGAGTGACGTGTAGAAAATCGCTTACAACGAATTTTTAAACTGTTTAGCTGAATCTTATTAAATAGGAAGTTTAAACTAAAGAATCGGATTAGAATGTCTAAGATCGATCGGACACATTATTGTTGAGCACATCCTATACGTGTGCCTCTTGGATCATCATCATCGTCACTGTCCTGCGCAGCACTGCTATCAGGAGCATCGTAGTCACACAAGTCGACATCTTCAGCATTTTCACCCTCTGGTTTTTCATAAGCTGGTCGCGGGGGTAGCAAAGTTTCCAACAGCTAAAAATTAGCCGAATAACAAAATATTTTAAACAGCCGTACGGAAATCGATGTTATTATCGAATATTTAACTCAATTATTGCACTTTTAAGTAAATCATACAACAAACCTGCAAAGACTTTTCGTCCGTGAAATGATTAGAAGGAAATTCAACCTTAAACTTTATAAGTAAGTTGCCCTTGTCAAACGGTCGTTTATACTGCGGCATGCCTTCACCTGTCACAATCTGAATCGAATCTATTAATAACATAAAACATTCGACTTTACTATCCCATTTTGGATTATGATTATAAAGAAGGGCAAGAACATTCCAGGAATATGAATCATTCTATAATCTCTAAATTTTATACCTGAAGGCACAACATGTCCAGGAGCCCTTGAAATGACTAAATTACGGCCGTCCAGATGCCGAATAACAAATTGGAATCCACATAAAGCCTCCGTTAAAGAGATTTTTCTAGTCATAACAAGATTTTGCCCACTTCTCTCGAACGTTTCATGCGCTTCTTGTTGAAGAACAAAAATCAAATCTCCAGCTTGAACTCCAGACTGTAAACCACATAATCGAAGTACAAATCGTTAAATGACGTCTGTTTATAATTCTAAAAAGTAATATAAATATGAACTCAATGAACTGATCTCACCTCTTCGTCCCCTTGACCGCTGATAGTAACTTTAGTTCCATGTGACATTCCTTTGTCTACATGAACCTGAATGTCATTCGACTCTTGAATAATCTTATTTCCTTCACACTTTCTACACCTATCTTTTTCTGGAATAACCGTGCCTTGTCCAGTGCACTTGGTGCATACCGAATGAATCTGCTGAACTAACCCAGGTCCAAGCTGACGATACTGCATTTTAATTCCAGAACCCCTACAGTCGGTACAAGGTTTCGCAGCTTTCGTGTTCATGGTTCCTAGCCTATCATATCGATTTCAAGTGTTAAGTTCTTCCCGAGAAATGTAGCAATCGCACAACTAAATCGAATCTTACCCACTACAGTCTCTGCATACTGCTTTTCGTTGATGCTTTGCCACATGTGTTTTACCGTTGTAAAGATCTTCCAAAGTAACCCTGTAATGTAAACCCAAACCCAAAGGACAAAAATAAGATCCTAGCGAATTCAAAAACTCTCCAAGCTCAATCTGCAATAATACAATTACAGATAACATAGCTTACTTTAAAGGTTTAACAGAATCCTCCGACTTCCGAACCCTCGAATGGCTATGCCCACCACCTCCGCCACCACCACCACCAAAAAACATCCCAGGGCCAAAAAATTCTGAGAAAAGATCACTGGCGAATCCCATTTGCTCTCCATCATGGCCTGCAGCTCCTTCTTGCAGACCTTTTAGGCCGAATCGGTCATAAACTTCCCGTTTTTTTGAGTCTGAAAGGACATCATATGCATAGGAGATCTCTTTGAATCGGTCCCCTGCCCGAGGGTTTTTGTCCGGATGAAACTCCTTTGCCAGTCGGTGATATGCCTTTGTTCAGTAAAGATAAAACTCAATTACGTAACTCAACCCTCAGTCAACCACCGAAAGAGTGGGCAGACTGCAATGCAACCGTGTATACAAAGTAGCGGTATAAAACTAGCCCGTTCGTTAGGGCTTACTCAAGTCAAGAAAATGAGTGGATTGAACTTTGAATTTCAACTTTAAAAATTAAAAATTAATGATAATAGTTCCACGTTCCACTTACCCTTTTGATTTCTGAATCATTGGCACTTCTCGTGACACCAAGGGTCTCGTATAGCTGAGAATCCACACCTCCTCGCGCGGCCATGACTGGACAGTAAAAGAAAGACTTGGGAATTGCCTAGTTAGCTGCAGTTATTACTTGACCCTGCACGGGATGAGGATTGTGAAGAAACCTTTCAATTAGTTTTATTGAGAGCAGACAAAAGACAATGAGCTTTTAGTCTTGAATCCTTCCCCACTTGGTTCCCCTGTGAACACAGAATTACGAGAACAACTGACTGGATGATGAGCTCTGTAATATTATGCACTTTCGAGCTCGACTTGGATCTAGTCTAGAAGTGAGAAGAGAGGCTCTTTCTGAGTGTGAAACCTTTTTTATTGATTGCTGCAATGCAAAATGCAATGCAATGATGAATCTTTGTGTGAGAAAATAGCAAAATCCCCCACATCCGTTCGTTCCTCTCAAGAGTTATTTAAATGGAGGAGATGAGGCAGAGTGGTTGAAGGATTCATCGAGGTCTGAGATAGGATTTAATATTAAAACTATTGCCTCCGGAGATTCCACAAACAATTGTCGGGAGGGCGAGCTTCTGACGTTTTGTACTGGGCTGGACTATCTCATTTCATCTCTTACTACCCCACATGGATTTCTTCAAACTTCTTTCTCTAAACAAATTCATTTTTAGCTCTAGGATTTTTCATCATTATTTGATATTTCCGTAGGAAACATATCTATAGAGAGAAATGCTCAGAAAATAATAATACATGTAATACAATCATAATTAATATGCGACTCATGAAGGGATGAAGCCGAAAATTATCCAAAGAGTATCCTGGAGACTTCTTGGAGGTACTGATGTCGTAAGCGATCCGTAAAATTTATGCTGATCCAGACCATAAATTCGATTTAGCGTTATGCGATCCAATTAAAAAAACTCACAGGTGCAACTTCATATAGCCCGAGCCAGGTTGATAAAAAATTTCAAGCTTCTAAACCAATTTATGAAAATCGGTGGGGATGCCCCCATAGGGTCACTCTAGTATTAAAGTTTCGCAATTATTACTTTGTATTTGCTATAAAGGAACCATGAACTACCAGTATGCAAAATTTAAAGCTTCTAAGCTAATTTTTGAAAATCGGTGAGGGTACCCCCATAGGGTCACTCTTGTATTAAAGTTTCGAAAGTATTACTTTGTATTTGCTATAAACGAACCATGAACTACCAGTATGCAAAATTTCAGGTCTCTAGCTCATGTTTTGTTATGTTGCCTATGCAACCATAACCGGTGGGGGTCTTTTGATCACCACAGGTCCCCCACTGGACCGATGTTGCCCATCTTCGAACTCATTCATTATATTGACCCTATACACCCGTGTACAAAATTTCAAGTCAATCGGACACGTTTGAAGAGAGTTATCGTGTGGACAGACGGACGGACGGACGGACGGACATGGTGATCACATAAGCTCTGGCTCGGGCTAAAAATTAATGCATTAAGCGATCCCCAGGTTAATTTTGTCGTATGGATTATATGGGGATCGCTTAATTCGCATACGACATCAGTACCGAGACTTGTGAGTCGCGGAGTCTCGTGGGTTATCAAATTCTATGATGTCGTGACTTATGAGTGACTATATATGACTAGTTGTGACTTGTGAGACTCACAAATCAATCATTATAAACTCAAGTTACAACGTGTGACTATGTAAGATCAAGGAAATATATTTTCGATTTTAAGATTAACAAACTAACAGATTAAGGAGTCGTGGTCACTATATTGGAGAGCCTGCAGTCTTCGGAATTAAACCGGGCGATTAAATAATATTAAAAAAATATATATTATTGTGTGTTCCTCAAAGCATTTTGTGTCCTGCCTGACACTCGTGATGCTTCTAAAATTGGCCATTAGTATTCCATGTATCTGTATAAAAGTTTGTATTTGATCGATCTGGTTCTTTTGGCTTACTTAATAGTTAATTTTGCATAAGTCTGGGTGTAATAACTTAGTATTAAATGTAGCTCATTGAAACCGGTTCACGTAAACTGGCAAATGAAATGTTGCAAAACTGGTAAAAAAATGAGCTGAGATGAAACTAAGAAGCAAGTCTCAACAACTCTAAGCGATCGAACGGTCAACCTATTGACTTGTATTACATCTCTAAATCTTTTTGCCTGAGTAGTGTTTTTGTCGTGTGAGCATTTCGTTGCTAAAAGCAAAAAGCAAATCATTTGTTTTTGGGTGAAGGGCATGCAGTATCCTAAAAGAAGTATTTACAGGTCCAGTCGCATCACAATGAAGTGTTTTATATTCTGCATGAGTTTCATGGTGCTTCTAATCACTGCAGTTTCGGGTAACCAATTGCAGACATATTTTGTTTCAATTTGTAGTTCATCTGAGAAGGAAAATAATTTTATATAATAATGGAAATCTGAAATTCTAGGTCGATCGGCCGGTGCAGAAGGACTGATGCCGAACGACGCTTCTCGCACGTTGAAAGGAGTTCTTAAATTTTACAAAGACCAACCCCGAGTGACCGATTCAGAATCTATTGAGTTTGAATCGGGGGAACGAGCAGATGGAAATCCAGGCTCTTATCGACTTGAATTGGAGAAAGGTATTTCAAATAAAGAGTTCGAAACAATCCCACACCAAGTTAATTTTTTAAATGAAATCGACCATTCCTGATTCCAAAGGAGAAATTGCGAGGTTAGCGAATGCGGTCGAGGAAACTAAAAAACTCAACCAGGATGATCTACCGAAAGTTAAAGTCCCGCAGCTCTTAGTAGTAGAAAGTAACAATGTTGAAACGGAATCTGCTGAAACAACCACATCTTCTCCAGAATTTTCAATCAACGAAATTTTGGGTGTACAACAGATGTCCAAATCAGATTTATATGGAGATGAGCCAGAAGATTTGGAAGGTAAAATCTGAGAATCATCACACTTAATATTTCAAGTCAAAAGCAGAGGACACTTATACTATTGAGTGAATTTTTTGCAGGATGCAACGAAGGGGATGTCTTAAAAGTATCTTGCAATACATGCGTTTGTGGGGATGGAAAATTCTTCTGCTCTAAAAAAAATTGTCATGACTTAGAAAGACCACTACCACCAGTTTATAAGCCCGCTTATAAGCGAAAAGGATCAATCAAATACCATTCAACTAAATTCGATGTGAGTTTAGAAAACAGAACAGAAGGAGAACATTCAATCAAGGGTGATCATACTTCCGGTGGAGAAATTTCTGCAAACACTACGTTTGTTAAACCTACACCTCTACCTCAATGCATCGACGGCCGTACAAAACCGGTGGATTGTAATCAGTGTGTATGCGCTCTTGGAAAGTGGGCTTGCACTAAGCAGACTTGCATCGCACTTTCTCTCAGAGAGAAAGCCAGCTTCAACGGAGCCGCCTTTCTTAAAAATGTTCATACACTAAAGGAGTCTTTAAATATTGATGGTAAGCCTGACAAATTCTACATTCTAGGAATGTGATAAAAATCTATCCAATTATTTACATGTTCCATCAATGGAAATATGATAAGACGGATTTGACTTGACATGTAGTTGACACTCTCTATTTTTTTAAATTCAATAGAGGACTGTTTGGAAGGGGAGACAAAAGGATTAGGGTGTAATCAATGCGTCTGTCACCAAAATTCGTGGGCCTGTACTGATTTCAAATGCCCACCAACTGCTGCACCCATGATAATCCAAGAAATTGAAGGTAATTACATAACATTCAGTCTTAAGTGCTCCATTGCTTGACTGCTTACGTACGTCTTACGTTGTCCGTGCATAATCATGACACTTATGAAACTTGAATGATTGTTTTGAACACGCAGAGGCTTGTCAAGTGGAAGAAGATGTCAAAAGCAAGGACTGTAATATATGTTCTTGTCGTAGAGGGATATGGGTCTGCACTCAAAATGAGTGCAAGAAATTTGGTAACCGGTACTACAATCCGATTTCCCAACAACAGCCTGCTTCAAATGAAAATGATCCAGATAATTAGTAGTTTGGTTTTGATAAGTTATATAGAAACCTTGATAAATTATTTTTACATAAAATGTTAGGAAGTCAATAACTGCTGGTAGTACAGTAGTACCGATCTTAAGATTAAAATTACTTATTCAAATTTGTAAGTACAAAATATAGGCCACTAAACTTAATTTATTATTTAGTGAGGTATTATGTCACCATGCATTTCTGTGGCTAATTGGGTCTGCAAATCGGAAAGTTTCCTTTTCAAAGTTGCAATACCCATAAGAACAATGTTTTCTGGTCGAAGAGCTCCACTTGCTTCTACATTGAAGAAGAATTTGTTAGCCTTTGCCTCCCAACTGTAAGGGGCTTCATCTGTTAAATAAATCAAAACTGAACGAGTAACCCTTTCAACAGACAAAACTAAACCGTGTATTTGTACATACGCTGATCTTCATCCAACTCTGTGTACTCGCTCTTGGGCCACTCTTCTGGTTTTGGGTACAAAGTATGACGTAAAGAATTGTCTGGATCATATTCGAAGCTTACTCCAGCTGTGGGATTCCATTTCGCGTGCTCTTTACCAAAACCTTTCTTTGCATAAGCTCTCAGCTTCAGTTCCTGTCCTTTTCGCAGCTTGATTATAACAATATCTATTTTTTTTTAAATAACGTGAATATTTATTTTTATTAGGCAAATGTTTCGATATTAAATTAATGTGGCAAAATGAGAGAAATTGAATAAGAACAGTTACCTTCTTTCTGTTCGTATTCTGAAGCTTCTTCCTCCCGCCCTTTAGAAGTGGCTGGAATGACTCGGTTATCAGACGTTTTCAAATCGGCAGATGATACATGCTTCGTCTGATCGTCTTGACATTTGACATCCAACTCAAATTCCACACTGCATGAATTACAAAAGTCCTCGCATTCACATTCCTGTCATCAAATACAAGTCCACAATAAGATTACTATCATCCTGAGACAATTTGATTACACTACTTATAATTCTAATTCATCCATACAGCAAAGGGTATATAAACTCTGACTATCGGATACAATTATTATTCATTCAGGTATTTCAAAATGAGTTACCCCAAATATTTGAACTCAATCACTTCAATATTATTAATTTTAAAAAGTTCAAGTAGTGCATTTAAAATCGAGTCTACTGAAATTAAGGTGTTTCATGAGTCGTGTAATCAAAATATAGAGCTACAGGAGCTTACATCCGAATTTATAAGCAAGACTATTTCACTTCATTTTTCGGACTGTTACATGATCCAGATTCGAAAGCAGACCATCGCAAAAGAATACACACACAGTGCAAGGTAATTCCCTAAAAATCCATAGTTGATAGTGATAACTAGGTTTGTGAGAATTTCTGGAATTGTCAAAGATTTATAAAAAAAAACTATTTCAACAAATTTTATCTTATTTTTACAGGGACGTACCATCGATTGACATAAACTTAAGAGATGCACATGCAGAGACAGCAGTGCAATCTCTCAGATCAATTAACGGGAGAGGTCACATTCGTTTTCAAAGGCAGTGTTTAATATACTATGTATCTTTGAGTGGAATCGAAGATATCTCTGAGCACTCAGAACTGCTAAAAATATTTGCATTTGACGAGTCTCAAAAACGAGCTAGGTACTCTTACATATTTGTAAATGAATACATTAACTACGAAATGGCTCGACAATTTTTACTAAGACCTGAACTAAAAAATTATAAGCACAGAGTTTGGACGGACTTAGTGCACTCAGATATTGATCTCCATAATAAAAAATTACATGGACTATACGAAGTCAAATTTCATTACTTTTGCTATTATTGCGTGGACGGAGAAGAAGGGATTGGATCGCCAGATAAATTTTTTGATGAACCATTGGAAATCAAGAGTAAGGAAGAAATATTTCCAGATGTGACGAAAAACTTCCATCGCCACGTAATGAGAATTACTGCACCTCCTGCCCCTCCTTTGGTTCTCATAAGTCCGTCGAAAAGTAACCCGAAAATAAACATCATTCAAGGGCAACAGAAAACCATTTTGGAAGGAATCGCTGGGAAACACAACTTTACATACACATTATATTCATCCCCCGGGGGTTCCACAGGTTCGAAACTTGCAAATGGTTCTTGGAGTGGAGTAATGGGAGAAATTCTCAACGGAAGAGCTGATATAGGTCTAAGCGTAGCAATCGCTTATGATCGAAACGAAATCGCAGATTTTACGGTTTCTGTATATTATGCATTCTTGGTTTTAGTATCCACAAAACCAATTCCAGTATTTGAGTGGGAGGCGATATTTTATCCATTTAAAGATTCTGCCTGGTTAGCTTTGATAGCCTCCACGATAATGACATTGTATTTATATCAATTTCTCCACAATAAATCTCTACCACTGGAAGTACCTTCACGAAAACACTGGAAATCTAAGCTGGAAATAATCCAAGAGATAAATACAGAGAGAATGACAGATTTCAACGCTTTTTACATGACAGTGGGATCATTATTAGAGCAAGGTAATAATAATTACCTGAAGGAATTGATGACGATAAAAAGAATTTAATATTTTTTAGGTGTCCCATTCCGGTTCAATACGATGCCTTCAAGAATGTACGCAACGTTCTGGATGTTTTTCTGCATCATTATAACATGTGCGTACAGATCCAAATTGTTTGCATTTCTAATATCTCCAACAATCGAAACTCCTCCAAGTTCATTTGAAGATCTATCTATCAGTGACTACACATGGGGAATGAAATCTTTGGGTGGAATTGCATTTTTGTTTATTACACAATCTCCTTTACAGTACATTCGGAACATTGGAGATCAGATGGATTTATATACGGATAAATACACCTGCCTAGACAAGACTTTCCATGGAAAGTTCACTTGCATTATATACCGAGCATACATCGACTACATGATGGAGGTTCGGTATTGGAAAATAAGACGTCAGTTTCATATTTCAGATTTCGTTACCCCACCCGTTGGCTCAGCGTGGGCTTTACGAAAATACTCACCACTGCTTCCAACTTTCGACAAAATCAGTTTCCGAACATACGAAATGGGTCTTGCAGACAAATATCTGGTTGATTATCAGGTTTCCTTCGCTAAAGTAGCTCGGGCATTGGCTCAAGCCTCTAATTCCACAGATGATACATTTGACCTCAACTCTAACTTTAAAAATGATGATGACTCCGGGCCTAAGTCTTTGGAACTAGAAAACGTATACGGTGGATTTTTTATCCTTTTGTTTGGCTTTCTTGTGGGTTTTGCTATTCTAGTAGCAGAAAAGGTTAAACATAACAAGGTTTTAAGGAAGGAAAAAGTTTGGGCTGAGTGGGCTGTGATGAGATCTCGAATGAAGAAATTTAAAAAGAAGCACAAGAATGAACAGAAAGTATCTTTCCCCCAACTAGTCCGGGTTATCTTACCCTTGCCCCAAAATTCAAGCACCATTCGATGAATTACGAAAAATAAGTCCAGTCACAAAAATCAACTAGTTAAATTCTAATGTTGTTTAAAGACAAAATGTCTCACCCTGGAATACTTCATATTCTCAATGACTTCATCGGACGTCAAAGGTATCATTCCAATTCTGTGAGCAATGAACTCGTCGCTTAGTACAGTAGAGTTGGCTTCAAACTGCACCCAGTCGATTGCCATCGTAGCCTAAGTCATTTGAAAAATTACAAAAAATCATATAATTAATTTATTCAATTCAATGTAAAAATTATAAAATGTAACATTTAAAGAAAACTAGGTACTATGTAATGTGTCATCATTTCAAGTCAAACTTTAATAAAATGTTTAGGACGATACTTACTGTTTCTGCGATTAGCACTCTTCTAATACTGTTTGCAACACTGAAAACAATAAATGGTGGGATTACAAATTATTCATTGCAAATTCAAAAAGAGAGCAGAGCACAGAGTAGTAGTTAAAGCAATTGCGGTGTACATGAATTATTCCTTAATAACAATAACCGATTAGCCCAGGAAAAAGGACCAGACCGAGCGAATTTGGTCAGGGCAGTCTCAAACAGATCTAATCTGAAACCCGACTTCACCCCGCCTTCCACCTTCACGCTGCTAAGCAACTCTGTTTGGCAACGAATTTGGGCTACGGCTTGAAACGGGTATTGTAGACTTATGACTGGATTTATTTGTTGAGGTGGATTTCCTATATTTCTACACAATCGATAAGCTTTTAATCTAAGCCGTGAAATTTATTACCTCAGATCCGTATCTTCAATGTGAAACTTGACATTCTCTCCAGTCAACTCCCGTATATAAACTGAGGGCTGATTAGCGTACGGCATTTTTCTGAAAACAAGATAATTTAAATTTTAAACTCATAAATATCATCAGTCGCATAACAAACCCTGATATGGAAAAGAATATTTTCAAAACATAAGCCAATTCACAGAAAAATTAAAACTCTTGACCGGTTCGAACTTCGAGTACTTCAACTGAATACTTCTTATCTTTATACAACTGAACTCACCTTAAATTGAGGGGAAACAATGATCAACACACACTCTTTAGATGAAGAAGAATCCTTGCGAGAACTCAAAGAGCAGTTACAGCTACAACTTGAACAAGTAAAAAAAATTTATGTTAAACTTTAAAAAAAAATTGCTCTTTGGAGTTTGGAGTAACAATTTAAAAAAAATTGACGCCAAAAATATTGAGATCTCTCTCTCTCACTCAAATACGGAGGGGGTAAACATCTAGATGTCTCACATGAACTGTATTGCATCAATGGCAGCTTGCTGACACAGCCAACTTTTCTTATAAACTTTTAAAGTTTAAGTGCTTTCTTTCCCGCACACTTCACACTTGCACTTTCTGTTTGGAATCATTTTCATAGTGATTTTAAAGTCTATTAGCAACTCCTTTTTTATTCTAGATGTTTTTTTCTATCGGGCCTTCCATTCAGCTTTCCGTATTGACCCTAACCTAACCTAAAAATCGGCACGATTATTCCTTGAGATCAAGCCTGTTTCAGGTGGGGAAAAAACTTCAGCTGTAATTGTAAATAATTTGTAATAGGCTGATAGATTCGAATAGCATAGAGTTGGAGATGAGGGGCTAAGGGAACAGCTTATTTTTAGTCAAAATGCGTAAGCACTGAGGTCACTGAGGTTAGTATAGTAAGTTCTATGCATGGAGGTCACGAAGAAAGCTATTACAGACTGGGGCAACAAGGAAACAGTACGACTGGGGTAACGTGGAAATGTTAACGAACGGAGAACTAGGGTAACGAGGAAAATTAGTTACACGGGGGCGTTTGAGTAACGATGAAAATTAGTTAAACAGGCACATGTGTAACGAGGAAAAAAAATTCGACGGGGGCACTAGTGTAACGAGGCAAATTAGTTCGATGGGAGCACCGGGGTAACGAAGAAAAGTAGTAAAATGCCCCCACGAGGAACTTGACATTTGAAGCGTGACACAGTCAACATTACACAGATTCATGGCTCGCTAATATCTTTTAGTAAGTTTTTAAATGGAGATAAATTAAAGTTCACGGAAACCTAAATTGTGTTCAAAGAATATGTTGGGTTTTCAGGAAGAAAGTATTTGTTTTATAAAACCTTTTCAAACTATGGTATATGGATGAACTCAACTTTAGAAAAGAAATGCGGAAAAACCAGAAACAGATATGTATTTTTAGCAGGAGCCAGGGCTTATGTGATCACAGTGTCCGTCCGTCTGTCCGTCTGTACGTCTGTCCGTCTGTACGTCTGTCCGTCTGTCCGTCTGTCCGTCATCACGATAACTCTCTTTAAACGTGTCGGATCGACTTGAAATTTGGTACACATTTATATGGGGTCAATATAATGAACGAGTTCTAAGATGGGTAACATCGGTCCAGTAGGGGACCTGTAGTGATCAAAAGACCCCCACCGGTTATGGTTGCATAGGCAACATAACAAAACATGAGCTAGCGACCTGAAATTTTGCATACTGGTATTTCATGGTTCCTTTATAGCAAATACAAAGTAATACTTGCGAAACTTTAATGCTAGAGTGACCCTATGGGGGTACCCCCACCAATTTTCATAAAATTGGCTTAGAAGCTTGAAATTTTGCATAAACCTGGCTCGGGCTTTATGAAGTTGCACCTGTGAGTTTTTAATGTCGAATTCTGAATAAATTGTTTTATTTTATTCAATGAACCAAAATTCAATTAATTTAATAATAAATGCTGGAGCTTGCACTGTTGCTATTCGTCGATAGGTATAAAAACGTATAGCCTGAGCAGCAGTCATTGTAGCCCTAATCGTTTTAACAAATTGTGGCTCAACTAGGTTGTCCAAGTTATAAACTTCATTGAATTCAAAAGTGATCAATCAGTTTATGAATTGCTCGTAGAGCAGCTATAAGAAAGTTTGAGTTTGAGGCAAGAAGTATACGTGTACTTGAATAAAATTTCCCGAAAAATATAAATAATCCATTATAAGTTTTACACGTAATACCCCAATTTTGACAAAAATAGTCAAAATTATTCACTCTCAATTTCTCATTACAGAGTGGTATGACCAGCATGATTCGAAAGCTGGTGCGAGATGTCTACATGTCTAAGGATGATCCTAATTCCACAAACCCTGACGAAGTTCTGCAGGCAATATACGATCGAGGGCTCATGAAAAATGTGATGCAGCAATTTGATAGCATGAATGTTCAAGGAAAGTCACCGTCAACTAAATATTCGGTCAAGCTAACTAATTTAATTACAAATCGTCCGGAAGATCTAATATTGCGATTAGATAACTCTACTGATTTTAGTCAGGAGCACAGTCTAACGATTGGAAATTTAATGACCAAGAATGATGCAGGGTCCATGGGTAAGTTTTAAAAAATGTGTCTTATAGTTATGACAAGTTGGCAAGTGTCCATTAATTTCCTAATGAAAGTGGGGTTTCCCAATTTGGTATCTTTATAGAAAGGAGATACTACTTGAAAATGGACATTTTAGGCGGAAAAGCATTTTTAGATCATCTATCTCATGACGACGGCTCATTAAATTACAGCCACTGTACACCAAAACTCGTGCTCCATGCTTTCTATAAATCACAGAGGTTTACCACAAAGCCAGTGGACTGCCGCTGTGATCCTCATTTCAAAGATGTGTTCATGATTGATATAGGATACTTTCAAAGTAAGTCTTGAATCTAGCCAACGAACACTAAGCAATTTATATGGTCCACTTTTTGACAAACAGTGGGAGGTACCCTGAAGTACCTATAGTTTTAATGATCTGTAGGAATCGTTTCCCCATGTCTAATTAGTAGAAATTAATATTGTGACAGTAGATTTAGTGCTATTTGTGTGCTACCTAAACTATACTCCTAAGCAAGTAGTTAATAAAAGATAAGGATCAATTTTGTATGCATGATTTTGTAAATTAAAGGCGGAAGTGTATCTGAGCTGCTAGCTATTAAGGAACCGCTGAGGATTGTCATAGTACGTGAGGATGTTAATCTTCATACCACAGGAGGTGGTATGGTCATTTCATTCACCCTGCATGATTGGCGGTCTGTTCTCCTTACTGACAATGGAGCTGAGTCCTTTACTCTTGAGCTGATGGGAACAGGTAGATAATCCTTTTTAATTTGTTGCACTCCACGCAAGAATGATTAATATGTCTAAAATTTAATAATTTTCGAACTATACGTGTGCAATAAGTAGTTATATTGACGACTTGTTTATGTAGATTGGTCTTATTTTTCGATTATAAAATTTTAAATGTTACTAATAATATTGGATTGCCTATAAAACAGTCTTTGATATTAGGTCCAGAGCATAGTATAGCTGTGGGTCTTCTGAACGTGGCTATAAAGCTGTTGCCCGCGCCAGATGAGATTGTTTCAGAAAATACTTACCTCTCTCAAATCCATGTAGAGAAAGTCAACGAAGAGGAGAAGCATCGTGCTTTCCTCACTTATACGAAACGTTTGTGGAAAGATTTCCTGGATATTCGACCTGTTCATGCCCTTCGTTATGTTAAAATGTTTGCATATGATGAAAAAATGATTTCCAGGTACGCAAAGTATGAATAGGGTAAAAATATTCGTCTTGATGAATTTGAAATGAATTATATAATGTCATCAAATCTTTTTAAAAAGATCTTTGACCACATTTGTTGAGCCCTTGAGTTCTGAAAATGTGATGCTGACTCCATTTCATGCAGCTTGGTTTACAGCGCTAATGCCAGTGACACGAAGTCACAACTCGACGGCATTCTCTTCTACTTTGGAGGATTTCAAATTAGGGAGAGTAGAAAATTTACAAAGTTTGGACATCACATTAGCATTAAAGCAAGGGGTAAATAAAAATATATGCACAAAATGCCATGGAATTATAAAACATTACATTCAATATCCTATCCTATCGATAGTACAGACAAGAGACAAACTTTATGGAACTGTAAATAGTAAATTATTATTAATCATAATTTTCATTTTACTCTGAATAAGGGTGTTGAAGACCACGCGGTTCTCCTTTGCAGTTTGCTATTGGGATTCGGCCTAAATGTTTTTGTAGCTTTGGGATCAAAAAAAGATAAAACGTCCTGGGCATGGACTGTGACACTGGATAACTCTTACAAGCCCACGTTCTGGGAAAGCACAACAGGTATTATAACGATGCTTTGACAATAAATGAGTCTTTTGTGGAAAATGAAATTAACAAAATATTATCGAAACTGAATACTAGGGAAAAGGTTCAAACATCAGGTTCAACCCGTAACAGTGGAACTTCCTGATGAACGAGTTACAAGATTTAAAGAGAATAGTATCCACAAATTCGAGAGCATCGGGTGTTTGTTCAACAATGACAATTTTTTTGTTAACATTCAGGTACTTTTGGTAAGATAGTGTTCCACCATTAAAACATGTAATCAACCTTACTAACCTTGCAGAATTCTTTATTTAGCCAACAGACTCTGTAAACTTAATTAACTGGAACTTATTGGACCCTTCGAAATGGAAACAAATATCAAAAAAAGTACTAAACGAACTCCCTCGCCGAAACAGTGTTCCTAGTCTTCGAGCTCCTAATATGGATCCTCTTTTGATGGGTAAAAACATTCAGATCGAAATGAAGGAATTATTTACAGAAGCTAGACTGGTAGAACTTTTTTCATAAATTTGAATGCTTAATGAGACATATAGTCATTCTGTATACTGATTAATTAATGAAAACAGAAAGAGAATTTGACCACTCGATGGGATGAGACTATGTCAAAGCTTATGGGTCAGCAGCTTGGAACTTATGAGCTTGAAGCAGCAACTGGAGGATCCAATTTAGAGAATTTCTTTGAAGTTGTCATCATGAAATACATACCATCTGGTTACGATTTCAAAGGCTTCCCATTCCACACTCACTCGAGCAATGCACGAAAAATCTTTTATTCTTCTATGAAGTACGATATAGCTTTTCTTTAAATTTTTTCTGAGAACTCCATGAGGATGTTCAGCTTTGACATAGATTTCTCGGATGTCACTGGAACATGCTTTCATATTGACCTCGCGGTATCAAAGTAAAAAATATTTAATAGTTTGGTCAGCCCCAATAGCTTCGTAGGGAACTCTCTACTTGTTTAGTCCAATCCAACTGATCCTGTATCCAGTTTTCTTCAGCGCTTTCTGAATAATCTTGATAATGGGCAAAATTTTGTTAATCTTATATAATTTCATTAACCTAATAATCTAATCTCTACTTTATTTATCTGTATTTTTCAGAGACTCGAGATGTCAAAGTGTTGTATATTGTCGAGGTGATGACGTCCACCTATCTCTGCGCTTGATGGTTTTCCCGTATCCTGAGGGTGTTTATTCTGTTCGTTTTATGATCGGGTGTAAATTTTTGTCCACGGACTAAATAAACATAAAGTTTTAAATGTTACGATAAGTGTATTGTTAAAAATAAACCCTTTAGTATTACCCTGGCTTAAAGTTTTCTTCAGCTTTGAAACCGTGGGTAAGTTCCAGGTTGGAGTTCCAATTCCTTGTTGGCTTGCCTAATTTCCTAATTTCGCCGATTATAAATATTTGAGTTACCCCTTTACCCCATTTTTAAGAATGCAGACCCCCCTGTCTGTCTTAAGCTAAAGAGGTGTCCCTATTGAGATTAAGTTGGAGCAGAGGTCACAGGGGCCTGCCCTTCTATGTCGTGCACTATTTCAGTTAATATATGGATGGATGGCTACGTACTAAAACCTATTTGTCATCTATTGAATTTCTAATAATTTCTAATACATTCAAAATAGCACTGCTAACTTTTATCGGTGCAATATTTAATATTTATTTATAGGTAATATATTGTACAAACAACAACGTACATGAGAATATTTGTAAATATAAATATTTCAATTAGCAGATTGTGGCTGTAGTAAATCCTTTGGTTTGAGTTTTCATGAAAATTTTGACCACACCGTTTTGACGAAGCAAATGAGCTCTGTAAACAATGACAAAAAAGCTTTAAAAAAATTTAGCTTAAAAATTATGTTTTAAATTCGTCGAAATGATTAGATGATTACCAATGATTTTTTGTTTGGAGTTATTCATATGATTGTCGATGAGGAATATCCTCCTTAATGGCAACACCCTTCTTCCCCTGAGCTTCTTTGGATTTTCCTTTGCCCTTAGTTGCAGTTGGAGTGACCTCCTGCTTGACTTGCCTTTGCTCCTCTGCTAAATTCAAAGCCTCTTTGAAGGTTGATGCCGCCAGCGCTTCCAGACCAACCTCAAGATCCTTCTGATCTTTGACCTTTTCCTCTAAGTTCAAGTTCTTCGGCCTCTCGCTAAGCTGAAACTTGAAGTAGTCATTTTCATAGAGCATACACTCAGCAGGGACATCGACTTCCGGCTCCTTTAATCTCTGAATTCCCACCCATCCAGCAATCGGTTGCTCCTTTTTTGGCCTAGCAGCTTCGGCCAATCGGTTGATCATGGGTTCTTTTGGCTCAAACAATGGACCGACAACCCTCTTGGAATACGGCTCAGAAGGTCGAACGTTTGGGTTGAATGTCGTCCCCTCATCAGTTTTCTCAGCCTCTCCAGTCGACATTTTCAGTTTTCAGAAGGGTACAGGACAGGCACAGAAGAGAACAGGACAGGTACTAAAATAAAAAGCAGTGTGGGGGAAAGATTGTCAATAATTTGTTTAAACTATTGCCAATTAAGGATTAAAAACATCAGGAAGATGATTTTTGTTTAAATTTTTCTCTACCTTTGTGAAAATTAGGAGCAGTAAATAAAAGATTTAAGAGGAATTATCAAACTGGCCACTGTTCAATCCAAAACGAGAAGGAATAAAATTTATTTTCGCAACTACCCCGAATGATTCCTAAAAATCAACAATGAATAGTTGACTTAGCAACAAAAAATGACCAGGCTGCATGGAAATGAGTACATTGAATTTTTCTGAAAAATTAATAAACTTTTATATATTGTAACCTTGCAATTATTTTTATTTATAGCAAAAAAATTATAAGACAGTAGATTGCAAGCTTTAATTATAATTATTCCTATCATATTCTGAGCACCGAAAACTATTCCGAAAATTCTTTCTACCATTCATTTGATGCATCCCGTATATTTTTAATTCACACGTTGCACGCTGATTCCTCACCTTAGTAAATAAATAATATTTATCCATAAACAAAATATTAACTGATGTTCTATGTTCATATCCGCATATAGTAAAGATTATTCATGTTAGTAAAAAAAATTAACCCGTCCGAAATCTAACATTCAACATTCAATTATTTTTAATCCATAAATAAGTGATAAATAATTTAATCCATTAACAGAATTGTTCCAATAAAGTTATTATCCAGTTTATAGAACCTTTATAAATAAATATTACTTATTAAATCTTGAGGATTCTGTGCGTGAATTCCGATGCAAATGTTATATGCATAGAATCAAAGTGAGAATTTCTTAAACTGTATTTGTCCCTGCTCAGACTTTTCTGTAGATTTCATTAGGGTCAAAATCAAATGTCACTAGGAATTTTTGCCCTCTGTCACAAGTCTAATAATCAATTTTCTCAATCTTAGATTCTTATCAATCAATAATCTTTTTGTCTCTCAATACAGTTACAGTTAACGGGACTTTGGGAATCTTCATATTCTGTCTCATTCATATCAAAAGCATAGATATAATTGACAAGGGAGTACGCGGGAGTTTAAAACTTTGCTGGCGATTTTGTTGGATATAAAAACTTGATTCAAAACATAAATATAGTATCTGATTTCTATGTCCAAAACTGACAGAAATTATCTAAAACTGAAAACATAAAAATTATATGATGGACAAATTCGTTTCATCATCTCAAGTTTCTATGCACTGTTTTCTCACCAATTTCAATTGTTGTGTGTGTTTATTATTGTCATTTATTTAGAAATACACACTGTGCATTTGTTCCAGAAGAAATATTTTTTTAAATTAATGTATCATATCAAAATCTCAATTAGTTTCAGTGAAATGGATTAGTATGTTAAATTGTTATAGATATTAAAACTTATCATCAATCTTATGACTGCAGTCAGAGCCAAAACAAAGAGGCACAGATGGAAAGAACTTTATGATACCAATCGCCAAAAACATTAGCAAATAGCTTGTGACGTATAAGTAGCTGAACTCTATAGATTTTATTATCAGTACACAGTAAATACTCAGTATTTATAGTATAGCAATAATTTTTGTATTGGTTTTGAAAAAAACTTTTTGTGCCTTGGTCACGGTGTCGTGCCTTACAAGCCTTATTCGTATTTCTTCTATTTGCTATTGGTAATGCACTCCATCACTCCACCATTTCTAAGTCAAAATAAATCGTGGAACAGACTAACGAATATAACCAAACCAAGCTACTTAACCAATTTTTAAGGTAAGAATTTTCTCTAGACTAACAAAAATATGTATTAAAGCTATTTACTTCGTAAACTATTCTCATAATGGAGCTCGTTAATCAATCAATAAAAAATCAAAAAGCCTGAAAGTTTTCAGTTTAGCAATAACGAATTGCGAATATATGCTGGCAACCAATCACGTTCATACCATTTATTTATTCAGTTCGACACCCTTTATCAATACTCTCACGGAGGCTATTCAATGCTACCAGTTGACCTCCCGAGAAAGGGCTGAAAATTTTGACCCTCCCCGAAAGCCGGGTTAATTTAATGTTCCCATGATAGAGAATGGGAGAAAGCAGAAGAGACTCGTGGTTAATTTGACCCATGATATAATTTAAATGTGAGATGGGATATTATGAGCGCTTTTATATTAACTAAATTAAAGATTTTCCAAGTATTGTAAGACATTTGCCATTCATCAACCGATTTGGTTATTTGATAGAGAGTCTTAACTTAAGACTCATCTTTCTGATCTTTCAGTTTATTAAAACTCACAGGTGCAACTTCATATAGCCCGAGCCGGGTGTACGCAAAATTTCAAGCTTTTAAGCCAATTTATGAAAATCGGTGGGGGTACCCCCATTGGGTCACTCTAGTAT